>PVKU01011988.1:0-39028 GCA_004027475.1 Anoura caudifer
ATCATTTAGAATGGAAGGGAAGATAAAGTGCTTCTCAGATAAGGTCAAGTTCAAGGAGTTCATCATCACCAAGCCCTTATTATATGAAATGTTAAAGGGACTTATCTAAGAAAAAGAAGATAAAAAATATGAACAGTAAAAAGACAGCAAACTCACAGGTATTAACAACCAGACCTAAAACAAAAGCCAACTAAGCAAATAGCTAGAACAGGAGCAGAAACACAGAAATGGAGATAACATGGAGGGTTAGAACAGGGGAGTGGGAGGAGGAGAGAGGGGAAAAGGGACAGAGAATAAGTAGCATAGATGGTGGGTAGAAAGTAGACAGGGGGAGGGCAAGAATAGTGTATGAAAAGTAGAAGCTAAAGAACTCATGACACATAGACATGAACTTAAGGGGGGAGTATGGGTGGGAGGGGGTGTGCAGGGTGGAGGGGAATGATGGGGGAAGTGGGACAACTGTAACAGCATAATCAATAAAATATAATTTAAAAAAAGTATTAGAGATATTAGATTATCCTTAAAGATCTAGCAAAGACATGCAAAATCCAACCAAACAAGGGAGTGAACCAGTTAGTTTCAGTGGAGGTAAAGTCATAGGTCTATTTAAATGAGATTTAAAAAGTAAGTAAATGCATGAATTGAACCAAAGGTCCTGGTAGAGGAGATGAATCCTTCTACAGCTATATGGCAAAACACAAACCAAAATTTTAATCCTGATCAAAAACTTGAGGTTTCTTAAGTAATTATATTCACTGAGAATACAGACACAACCATTTCCTTAGTGGATAACTTTTACTCCAAAGATTTAGAACAATATACAAAAGTGTTGAAGCCCATTATCGTGTGCCAGTCAAGTCCACAGTATTAGTATTTTTGTGTAATGTAAGTTAGGAATAGGTTTTGTAATTATTGGGATAATCTATGTATATTTGGCATATCAGGGTACTTGTTAGATGTAAACCATAATCAAGTAACTGAGTTTTAGACTTGTGAATTCTTAAGGTGAAAGGTACAAGAAAAAATTTACTAATTTTGTAAATATTGTTGGATGGTTTAAGATAACTTAAGATTGATCGTTTATAATTTAAGATTTATTAGACTTGTATGTATATTTGGGTAAGTATGCTTGGTTATACTTTTAATATACTTACAATTTTGGCAATTTATATTTGACTAGCAAATCATCCACTTAATCTAGATACGCTGGCTTTTTATACTTAAAAAACTGCTTTATAAAAATTACCTGAACAAGAGCATAGAAGATCTTGAAAATTTGTTTCTGAATGAGAACAGACTGATCAGACTGATCAGGAAGAAGCTGAATAAAACGGTCCTTTAGGACTGGCAGGAAATGCTGCATTGCTGCTACCAATGGACTCCGTTCCTCTGGTTTCTTGTACCTTTGGGTAGGAATACAAACTAATTCTGTAAGAATTTACCTTCACTTCACAATTTTCTTTATAGATGACACATAAATTTACTTGTTTGTTTATACAAATAAAAGCAAATAAAGAAAAACCTACTCTGTGACCAAAAGCAACTTTAGAAAAACCTCAAATAATAAAAAAATATATAGTTTACTCAGCAGTTATCATCAGGTCATAATCTTCAAGCCCCATTAGTATCCTCTTTTCTATAGCTGAGGAAACGGAGGCACAGGCAAGGTAACTATCTCCCCAAAATATACCATTTAGGTATGAACCTCAGCAGTCAAGATCCAGGGTCTGCCCTCTTAACCACTTCACTATGTTATTTCTAATTCTGAAGACTGAATAACTGAAGAGCTACAATGATTTGGCTTTTAAACATTAGCAGCCAATAGATATAAATCAATTATATTTTATCATCCTTAAGTAATTTACATTCCATGAATTAAGGCAGAGTGGCATCTATAAAATAGAAAAATATTATATTTCTAAAAGCATTATAAACCAGCAGTTTTTTTCAATAACCCATCCTGCAACAGAACCCAACCTAAGCAGTCTATTTATGATCTTCATTTATTCCATTTGGAGTAAATATTCACATATCTTATAGCCAATATAATAATGTGTTTTATTATTGAGTGTTGATATAGATTTTTTAAACTTTTCTCCAAGATTTGTTTATTTGAATGTTCCTTATTTTAGTTATAAAAATTACACATAGAAGATAAAAGATATGTTATGCCTTTTTCAAATTAGGAGAGTATAATTATACTTGGTCCCCTTTTTCCCACTCTCCAAAAGAGCTAATCAGTTACCAAGAAAAACAGGTGTGAAAAAGCAATTCTACTTTTAGCAAATCTTTATTTCTTTGTAAAGAGATTCTCACATATCACTATGAAAATAGTCTATATAAGTACACTGCCTAACAAATAAGACATCAGAGAATGACAGCATAACACATATTGAGCCTAGATTTCATAATATGTATGCAACTGACTTTATTTCTAAATTAGTAAAGGATACCGAAAATGTCCATAGTTAGTAAGAATAAGGCCTGGATACAGCAATATGCATAATGCATTAGCAATGTTTTTGTTAGTTGACATTTCTTTTAAACAACAACAGTACAAAACCACAGCAGGTATGTAAATCAGCAAATAGGCAATTAACACTGTTGCACGCATGAAGAGCTTGTGCACTTGACTCATATCCACGTGAGGTATAGAGAGAAATCCAGTCTGGATTTATGACTTTGCCACATATGCACGTAAAAGACTGTGATAAGCTGTATGAGGTATATAATACAATCCCAACACAGTAAATTATTATCGCTGCTGTTAAAATACTATAGTTTGGTAAATGATAACTAATCTCTTGCCAGTGTCTCTGAGCTTCAGAATTGCCAAACATAGGGAGTTTTCCAGCATCTGAATAAGAATTAAGAGAAACTGTCCACCATACTGTTAGTCCTATTAAGACCACAGTTGTTATCAAAGCACCATTTCTCCATATTCATTCAAATTCAAGGAGGAAAAAAATGGGACCAATGCCAGGATGCTTTCAACATACAGTCACTTCTTTTCTTGATCAGAGAATGTTGCCAATTCTTTGGAATTAGGAGTTTGGTAGGATTTTAAATGATGTTTCATTTCCAAACAGTTAAATACTAAGTTTTAAAAAATGTCTATGAAGAAGGAGAAATATTTTTAACTTAGGATAGGTTTAACAATGGGTTTATCTGGATGTAACCTCATCCTATAGGAGGAGTCCTAATTTGCTAAGTGGTGATCTTCAAGTGTGAAATAGGGAGGTACCTGGTTTTACTGAGTCCTTAACAGTTAAAGATATTATCTGAGACTCTTCTTGTACAGTAAAAAGGGTTCTTTATTAACTTTTCCATCCTGCTGCCTGCCGCACAATGAGCTTCATGCCTGCAGCAGGTTCCAAAAAAAGGCCTGTGTTCTCGCCCCCATGGCACAGTGCCCCTCTGGCCTTCCATCTTCCCTCGTTGCTGGTACAGATTTCAATAGCAACATTACATAATATGTATAACATGAACCTTATTTCCTCCTAAAATAAAAAAAATCCTTAATTCTGAATCACATTTTGCTCCAAGATTATGGGTAATGAATTGCTAACCTGAGACACTTTCGCTTATGAATCCCTTAGCATTTTAGCTGGATTGTTGAAAGGTCTGTTGCTTTATTTCAAAAGAGAAATTAAATAACTGAGTTTTTAGATAGAACTATGAAAAAGTAACTCCAGCTTCCATCATTAAGGAGTCAATAGGCATAATAGCTTTGCAAAATACAAAGTAGTGTTTAAGAAGTCATTATTCTAATTTTTTAAAAAGATTTTTAAAGAATTTTTAGAAGTTTGGGTTCTCAAATCTTTTTTTTTTTTTAAAGATTTTATTTATTTATTTTTAGAGAGAGGGGAAAGGAAGGAAAAAGAGAGGGAGAGAAACATCAATGTGCGGTTACCTCTCATACGCCCCCTACTGGGGGCCTGGCCTGCAACCCAGGCATGTGCCCTGCCTGGGAATCAAACTGGCGACCCTTTGGTTTACAGTCCCACGCTCACTCCACTGAGCTTACACCAGGCAAGGCAAGAAGTCATTATTCTCAAGAGCATAGCTTTTCTTTCCAGATTAGGTTATCTAAAAGGCATTAAATTGATTCTTTTTTTTTTTTTTTTCAGAATCCAGGTTTATCTACAGATAGACGTTCTGAACAGTAAAAATGTACTTAAGAATTGCAAATCTGCCCTGGCTGGACCACTGACCAACTGAAAGGTTGCAGTTTGTTTTCCAAGTCAGGACACATGCCCAGGCTGCAGGTTCACCCCTGGTCTGGTCCAGGCACGAACAATCCTGGGTTCATGCACCTACTAGAGGCAACCAATCTATGCTTCTCTCTTACATAAATGTTTCTCTCCCTTCCTCTCTCAAAAGAAGAAAAGAGAAAAAGAAAGAAAACAAAAATGGGGGGGGGGGAGTCCTTGGTGAGAATTTTAAAAAAAGAGAATTGAATATCTGAGTACATTTTTTAAAAAGCTACATTTTTTTTGCTATTAGGTGAAATGAGAACCAAAGTCAATTGCCAAGAATAAAAAACACCAAGAGAAATGTTCACACAAATAATGATTGAGACTATTAAACAAAACTGACAGATTATTTTAAATATTTTAATGTACTGAGAAAATATACCTAGCACATACATTGAAAAAAGTTATTTGTACATTTCTTTGAGTCGGTAAAACAATTTATAAAACAAAGTCATGTGCACTCTCCAATCTGGTTATACAAACTATAATAATTATTGACAATATTCCCTTTTAACAATAAAGGTGAGAACTATATTATGCACCCCTCTCCATTTATTCAACCCAAGTGATCACCCACACCAAGAGTTTGAATACCTACTTATGCTAGACATTCTCTCCTACCTCCCCCTCTACATTGAGTAGAGGACTAAAAGTTGGGTGGTCCTAGTTGCTTATCTAAGATAATTGGTATAAAAGTAATTTATGGTAGGAAACAAATTACTATTCCATAAGACTAAGTTCCTGAACTTGTGAAAATGTGTCATCAATAAAAGCTCCACTACAAGGCTACGGCGTGTCAATCTGGTGAGTCATGTTGATAGGAAATTCTTAAATACTAGACCACAACTTTCTGTTAAAAAAAAGAAAAGAAAAAAAACTTCAATAGTTCACCAGTATCTAAAAGATCACATCCAAATTTCCCATGACATTCAAAATCCTCTTTAGCATAGTCCCAATTTCAAAGTCCAAAATTACCCCCAAACCCTCAACAGAAATTATCCATACTATAGTAGTATCCTCAGTACCCACTAAAGACAGTCTCATTTCCACCTCTGTACCTTTCTTTTTGTTCACACTACTCCATGTGGTGTGACTTGCCTTCCTCTTCAAGTGCTCCTGCTGTGCTCCTTCAACTGACAAGTATTTCCTGAGGATCTATGCTCCTGAGGCCACCACAACTTCCAATTTTTCCAAGAATTTTCTTAGAACTGCTTCAGTCCACACAGATCCCTTGTGAATACCTTGTGCTCCACAATGAAACAATGGCTGAAAATGAATATTGGAATTCCAATATTGTAGCAGCCTCCTGTGTCTCCCATTTAAAAAATCCCTGTCAAACTCTCTCCTGCTAAGATTATAGGACAGAAGAGACTTGGACCTCCTCAATGACAATACAGCTTACTTTTGTTATTCTCTCTCATTTTAGTCACTCACTTACCAGAACTACAACAACTGGCACTCTGACAGGGGTTGGAGCAACAGCTGGAACATTCCTTAGCAGGAAGATGGGTAGCTGGTGGGAACACAAGAAAACACCAGTACCAATGCTGTAAATTGTATATTTCTCTCCTGCTCAGAACAAATGCAGCAGTTTATCAGCAACTTTGAGATGGGATCCAAAAATGGTATCAGAGGCTAACTACAAGCACCATAATTAACAAGGATCACAATGGCATCTGTGTGGCTGTTAGGACTGAGAATAAAGCCACCATCATGGTGTAAGTTTTCCTCAACTCTTCATCATAATTTTCTAACATCAAAACCTTCATGCACCTATCAATTTCATTACTTTCACCACACACACAGGAGAAAACCCCTCTGATATTTGACTTACTACTTTTAGCACTACATACCTCAACTTCCAAGGTTATATATTTTTCTTATCCCTAAATCCAGATCCAAGATGATTTCTTGGTTTAAAATAATCTCTTACTAATACTAATATAAACTATAATTTGCTGAACTATGCAAACACTGGAACAGGTGACTATGAATCCCTTAAAACACAATGATTAAAAATGGTCATGAAATTCCACCATATTTTTCTTAAAAAAATTAGAGACAGGTTCTTGTAAGTTATCAAGATCCCAAATTAAGATAAGCCAGAAGCAATAAAGAGCTCTAATGCTCAATGTATTATGGGTTCCCTTTACACTTAAAAAACAACAACAAAAAAACCACCTTCATCAGCCCATATTGAGAAGTTAGAGGTAACTGACTTTTTTAATAGGGAAACATGTTTTTAATAAGAAAAAAGGACACAAATAGTTTATTAGTTGAATCAACAGAATAGACTGCAGAATTAAAATAAGAATGCTATTTCAAAAAGAGATCACAATTAAAATCTAATTTTAATATATTAGGTTAGCCAAAAAGCCCACATTTTTTTATCCATAAAAGACACATTTTTCACTTTCACCAATAACTTTATTGATTTGGATATTTTGAGTATGTTGGCGCTCTCCCACATGGTATAACGTTGATTGTTCTCAATTAATATCTCAATGAGACTGCTATCAATTTCAGTTGGTCTACCCAACAGTAGAGCATCGTCCAGCAAGAATTCTCCAGCACAAAACTTCACAAACCACTCTTAACATGTTCGATCAAACTAGCACCTTCTCCACACATTGCGCAAAGTTTTTTGCATTTGTTTTTACCTTTCTTGAAATAATAAAGCATAATATGCTGAAAGTGTTGCTTATTTTCTTCTGTCCTCTATATTTAAACAGCTACACAAAAATTCACCAATTTTGATGAGTTTCCTCCTAAATGCACGCTGTCACAACACAATCTATCAAAACTGTTTCGAATGAAGTTAAAGACAACTAAGTGCTACTAAAGCCATCTTATGAAAAAAAATCAAATGAACTTTTTGGCCAACGCAATATATACCAAAAGTAATTTTAGATGTTCAATCAAATTTGCTTAAATTTTCCAGAGTTTTCCCATTTCTCAAAATGCTATAGGAATTGAAAGAGACACTTACTCATAATTTTTCACAAGCTGATAAAGGCAAAGAAGAATTCCTAGCCAACAAGCACTGTTATCAGACTGAAGATAAAAGCCAATTTTGTCCACAATGGCAGTCCAGCGGCTTGGGTAATCATGTTTGATGATATGATGAATACATGTAGTAAGCTGTACCCTGAAAGTCAAAAATAAACAATGAGGAGGAAGAAATGCTACCTAGGTGAAATTTTGCTAACTCAAAAACAAACAAATAAACAAACAAAAAACGAAAAAGGCTACTTCAGACAAAAATAAGTTAATGAGCAAAACTCTATGTTCCCACTATTTCAAAGAAGGAAAGACTATAATATAAATTATATGACAATATTCTGGAGTTGTCTTTACCCTTTCATCTGAATACACTGTGTTTCATAAGTTTTACATGAAGTTTAAGTTTTTGGTTTTATAAATGTATAATTTAATTACCACACAAAAATGAAACAAAAAAACTATGGTTATAGCATTTGTTAAGTTTTCTGCCATAAAAACGACAGGTTTGTATGCTCTGAAAAGACCCTCCTCCATGCCCTCCCCAAACCCCCACAAATTACATACCTGTAAAATGAACAAGCTTAAAACACACACACACGCACGCACACGTATATACCTGATGAGCTCAGGAGAATGGATAATGGCCTCTACAATATTTTCTCGAATACAATGTCGATCTTCTTCTGGAATAGTATAAGGGGATATATCCCGTGGTGCTGTCTCTCGATCTGGCCAATACTGCGTTACCATATTTTTCAAATAGATAACACCTGAAATATAAGTTAATTTCAAAAAAGAGTATTTACTATGAAAGCACGGAGAAAATCCCTTATTAAGTGTCCGCACCTCCATTTCTTTAAGAGCAACTGTTGCAATGCAATCCTTTAAAAAACAATAATGCATTCTATCATTATAAAAATTGATAATCAAACACAAATTCAATACTTACCTACAGTAGTCACCCACAAAGACTTCTATTAAACAGAGACTAAGATAACTTTGCAAATAAACACACTACACACTGAACTGTTTAGACCTTTTACATCACATTTATTCATAACACTTTTTATCCTATTTTCTGTAGGAAAGTTAGATTAGTTTTAACAACTTTTTAGAAAGATGTTATTTATTTATTGTTAGAGAAGGGAGGGGAAGGAGAAAGAGAGGGAGAGAATTATCAACATGTGGTTGCCTCTCACACACCCCTTACTGTAGACCTGGCCTGCAACACAGGCATGTGCCCTGGCCTGGGAATGGAACAGTGTGACCCTTTGATTTGCAGGCTGGCACTCAATCCACTGAACCATACTAGCCACAGCTTAACAAATAAATTTTTCTAAACAAAGCCTCTAGAGACAAAACCAGCTATATACACCAATAGATTCTACAGTTAAAATCACTGTTACATAGTAAATGTCCATGCCCACCCCCACCCCCCAAAATTCAGACTGCAATCCTAATCCTCAATGTGATGTTATCACAGCCTTTGATATGTTATTAGGGCTCTGTCCTCATGAATGAGACTAAAGCCTTTATAATAGAGACCCCAGAGAGCTTGTTCTCCCTCTTCCACTATCTGAGGTTCTGTGAACTAGAAAGTGAGTCCTCATCAGACACCAAATCTGTCAATGCCTTAACCTTGGACTTCTCAGTCTGCCTAACTGTGAGAAATAAATTTGTTGTTTGGTAAGTCACCCAGCCTATGATATTCTGTTACAGCAGGCCAACTAAGAGACAAAGGTTATTTTTATCATAGAAAAAGTAGAGTATACCAAGATTCTCAGTCTACAAATCTAAGCATTTCAATCATACCACAATCACACTGCTTCAAATTCATGTTATTTCATGGAAGAATTTGCTGTGTTCAAAATTACAGATTATTTTGTCAGCTATCAAACTGCTACAATGTACACTGCTGGTTAACTCAAACTAAACTAGATTGCTAACAATGCTTTTTATACAGTCCTCTCCCCCCAAATGAAGAAGGGGAGAGAGGGATGAACAGGGAGAGGGAACCTCAACCACTAATGTATAGGAAAGGGAAATTATTCAAAATTAATTAATTCCTAAATTCTGCAAACAATGGCTCTTCTCTGATTAATGATTAACTCTTATCTAGAGTCTGGCACCTATTTAAATTACGGTAACGAATACAACTCTATAATTTTTATATTTCTGCTTTGTTTTATCTTGGGAATAAAAATACCCCATCTCTTAATATTTTTAAAAAGATTAAGACTACACATTAAAATACCCTTCAACAAATGTTTTAAGATAAACTACACCTACAATAAACACTAAGTAATATTTCAGATTGATACTACTTCTAGAATTTTGATTCTTTAGCTCCAAAACAGAACAAAGATCAAATTAAGACCTGACACAGCCTCTAAGTATTTCCTTCTCTTGTAATGCACAGAGGAATGGGGTAAATATACCTATTTGTAAAATGCTGATTTGGTATTTTAAAAGTTGTTTGGTCCAACAAGTGAGAACTGCACAGTAACAATCTCATGCTACTCCATCCAGAAGGAACTCTACTACAAACACAGAATCTTTCAAACTCTAGCAGGTGATACTACCATATGCCATACACTACAAAGTACCATTCAAATATTTTAAGGATATAACTTCTAAATGATTATATTTTTAAAATGTTTGACAGTCCCATAGTTTGGTTGTTTCTGGTTCTGTAAGACTAAGAAAATATTTCCCAGTACAATTTAATTTTACTCTACAGATACCCTGGACTACCAGAAAGACGCATAGATAAACAAGTAGGTCGAAGAGTAAATTAAGCCTGAAACACTGCTCATAGGCAAAAATGACACAACTGAAGCTGTTCTTAGGGAAGATCACAAGAAGGCAGGGTTCTTTGGAAAAGATAATAATCCTGGGAAAAATAGGAGACAGCGAGAAAATATGAGATGGATGGACTCCATAAAAAAAGCCATAAGCACAATTCTACATGAGCTGAGCAGGGATGTTGAGGACAAGATACTATGGACACCATTCATACATATGGTATCAAGGACTCAGAGCCATGTAACACACACAATACACATAATCAAGTCCTTAAAATTTGTTAAGGTCCCTCTGAAATGCGAAACACTTTGAAAAATCAGCAAAAATTTGAGATTCAAAGGCAAAGATTTTTAAAAAATTGTTTAAAGATCTTATTTATTTTGAGAGACACGGGAAGGATGACAGAAAGAGAGGGAGAGAAACACCAATGTGTGGTTGCCTCTCGCACACCCCCTACTAGGGACCTGGCCTGAACCCAAGCATGTGCCCTGACTGGGAACTGAACCAGCAACTCTTCAGGTTCACAGGCCGACACTCAACTGACTGAGTCACACCAGCCAGGGATCAAAGTCAAAGATTCTTGTCTTAAAAATAACCAAATATCAACTTCATTAGAAAAAAAAGGAACAACAGTTAAAATGATCAATGCAATCTTTTTCCATTTATTTAGAAATTTATAACAATTTCTTATCTCAAAAATAACCAAATATCAACTCCATTAGTAAAAAAAGGAACAGTTAAAATGACCAATGCTATCTTTTTTTATTTATTTAGAAATTTATAACAAGATTTACTGTTGGCCAGAGTCCAGTTACTATATTTTATAGTTCAAAAAATGTTCCATGATTGTGCAACTTATATGCCAATTAAAAAAAAAAATCCTAACAATTACATTACATTCATTCATTTATTTATTGAGTACCCTTAGTGTATCAGGGAATATTTTAGGCCCTGGGGATACAACTGTTAATAAAACAGACCTGAGATTAAATTCTAACAATTAAGAAATAGTTCACTGCATATAGCACTTTATGGTAAATTACTTAGCCATTAAAATTTAATTTTTGCCATGACCGGTATGACTCAACTGGGCATCGTCCTGCAAAATAAGGTTACTAGTTTGACTCCTGGTCAAGGCGCATGCCTGGGTTGTAGGTTCTATCTCCAGTTGCGGTGAATATGAGAGGCAGCCAGCTGATGTTTCTCTCCCTCTCTTCCTCCCTTCCCCCTCTCTAAAAATAAATAAAATCTTAAAAATATACATATATATATAAAACTTTTAAGACGAACCCTATGTAAAATAAAGGCAAATGCTCACTATACACTAAAGAAAGCAGAAAAAGTTATTTGTTAAACATAATTGGCATAAAAGAACAAAAGAGCAAGAAATAGCATCAGAATATTTTTTCTAGAATGATGAAATTATTGGTACTTTATAGTTCCTGTAAAATGTATACATCTGCAAAGAAATTAATAAAACAAAGATGTGAAGTGCATTACTTTGTAGACTAACATAATATCACAAGTAGTGTGCCATATTTTCACAGACTTTGATACTAAGGGAATTGCTCAATACCTCACTAAAATCTGATCTAAGAAATAGCACTTTTACCCTGGTTGGTGTAGCTCAGTGGATTGAGCATGGGCCTGTGAAGCAAAGAGTCGCAGGTTCAATTCCCAGTGAGGGCACATGCCTGGGTTGCAAGCCAGTCCCCAGTAGGGAACACACGAGAAGCAACCACACATTGATGTTTCTTTCCCTCTCTTTCTCTCTCCCTACCCTTCTCTCTAAAAATAAATACATAAAATCTTAAAAAAAAAAAAAGCACTTTTTAAACTGTTGAAATAAACAATAAATGCAAATGGCTGTTAAGGAACAATTGCATATACAAAGAATCTTTAGAAAAAATTTTTTTATCCTATCCTATCCTGAGAACATGTTTTCACTGCCTTTAGAGAGAGAAGGAGAGAAGGGAGAGGGAGAGGAAAAACATCAATGCAAGAGAGAAGCATCAATTGGTTGCCTCCTGCACGTACCCTGAGAGGGAAGAGTAAGTAAGCACCCAGACTGGGAATTGAACCCACAACCCTTCCACTAAGGCACGACACTCCAACCAAGCCACACCGTCAAGGGCTAAACAAAGAATCTTTTAATAAACCCCATCAGTTTCTCTGTTAATTCAATGAAATATTACATTCCTTTAAACTTTGCCACCAAATATCAAGATACCTGCTATCTGCTGTAAACACATGAGGGCAAGTTGATTTTCAGGGCAGAAAATCACTTGCCCTGAAGAGCCACCCCAAGATACTTCTGCTATTCAGAATCTTTTAAACAATAATATTTACACACATTCAAGAAAATAATTCAGGAAACTTGCCTGCTTGTCTCACAGGTAAATCCAGTTGTTCCGACATAGTAATCTGAAGCAGTGTCGAAACAAAATTCAGAGACTTGTGTGCCTACAAACAAAAACATACATTTTAAATTTCAGCAAAGATATTCTCAGTACTTTATTCCACTGCTTGGCTGACACTAAAGCCTCTAAGTTAGTGCCAGCCTTATTTTCTGTCACTCACCTACAATAACTCAAAAAAAAAAAAAAAAATGAACATACTAATTCCTACAACATTTTGGATGTTTGCATTTGCCTGCACTCTGCTGCACTTTCCGTTTACTTAACCTACACCAGTGGCAGCAGATCAAAAACAATATTCTCTATGATACTTTTCCAATTCAGTAATAATTTCTCCATAGAAACATTAAATGGCTAGAAACAAGCTAAATCAGTAAAAATTAACCTGGGGGTTTGCTTCAAAGGTGCAAATAATGTTTTATTTCTTAGTATGGCTGTGTTAGATAAGTGTGCTCAGTTTGTAAAACTCAACTGTACCTTATGACCACTTTTCTGTATGGATGTTTTATTTCAATAGAAAATTAAAAATCAGTAACTGTGAACATTCAATAAAGTAGGATATAAACTATATAATGATAATTTAATAAACACATTCATAAGCATAGGCAGTGCAACATACACAGAAAATAAAACACACCGAAAATGCTAAGTTAATATCTGGAGTGGTGGGATTACAAAGGCGTGATTATTTTCTTTTTTAAAAAATTATTTTATTGTTGTTCAATGGAGTAATTCTTTATATACTTTCTATTTTCCAAAATTTATAACTCTGAACCTGAATCACTTTCATTAACACTACAAAAGGTACTTAATGATTCCTAAATCTGTCATATTTGCTTTTAACATTTTCATTTTTAAAGATTTTACTTATTTACTTTTAGAGAGAGAAGGGAGGGAGAAAGAAGGAGAGAAACATCAACGCCACAAAGATTGGTTGCTTCATGCACTCGACCCAAGGAGACTGAATCCACAACTCAGGCATGTACCCTGACCAGGAATCAAACCTGCAACCTTTTGCTTTGCAGAAAAATGCCTAACCAACTGAGCCACACCTGACATAGCTGCTTCTAACATTTTTTAAAAGAATTGAACCTTCAAGTTAAATTCCCTTTTTATGTTTTCTCAGTATCACTCCTTCTCCCCCAATTTAACCACCACCTGTTATGTAATCTCCTCCTTCCAGCCCATGTTTTAGTATTTTTCTGCACACATTTACATGAACAGTGACTTTTATTTTAGGTTCCTCTTTACAGCCTCCCCCTTCCTGCAAACACTGTTTAAACATTCTCTAAAACACAAATTTCCCTTTGGATATAAAAAAATTTCCTCCACATTAGAACCTAGAGTGACACTTTATTCATTCAGTCACTCCTAAAAATATTCATGTAGGTGTGTTCTTGGTGTGAGACACCATGCCAGAAGCTGTGAATACAGGGTTGAACAAAACAAATGAGGCTCCATGACCTTGTGGAAACTTAAGAGCTTAATGAAGGAAAAGAAGATAAACAGCTAATTGCAATAAAGTATAATGAAGAAGTAAAGGATACAGTTGAAGAATCAAAAGAATCTCCTAAAATTTAATACAATCTAGAATACCCCTATAAGGAGAATCTCTTAAATTTAAGACCTAAACAGGAGTAATTAAGTGGATGAAGGAGAGGTATTTGCCCTTTCCAGTGCTGTAAATAGATCTGAATAGTTAACCACACTATTAGTTTCCTAAAACACTATTCCATCTACACAATTCATACCTCACTTTTCCTGGTCCTTTCTCAGGCTCCTTTGCTGGTTTCTCATCCTATTCAATCTATAAATGCTAGATAGAACCTGGTGCCAGGACTCAACTTATAGGGTGTTTTTTCCATTCCCCAGCTGATTTTATCCAACCTGTCTTTAAACAAAACGTCAAATATATTCCAAATCATTCTAACAGATCTATTTAATATCTCTACCTTCATTACCCCAAACTCACTTAGTTCAATGCATCCTTTCCCCTAAAAGCTGTGGCTCTATTTCCTTGCACCACTTTATCACTTTTCTCACAGATATTCATAGCTGAAACCTGAATGTTATTTTTAATACTTTCCTCTTCAATACAAACCCTGTCAATTCTATACCCAAAATGCTTATATAATTAATATATCTACTTTCTCCATTCCCATCAATACCAACCTAGTCCGGGCTTTATGGCTGCCTTTTCTATCAATTAGACTTTACATGCCATGCGAGTAGGGACTATACTGTTTGTACACCCAATTCCTTATATGATGCTTGGCATTTAAAGATATTCAACAACAAAACAGAAAAGATAGTCAACAAATTTATTAAATGAATAACTGAATGAATCAACAACAACAAAAAAAATGCCTTGGAAGCAGTTATGATCACCCAGGGCATTGCAGAATAAAAAGGTGTATTTATACTTAAGGAGTAGACAGATTAGCCCATAGAGGACACTACTATCCATACTATGACTATGGCACTTTTTTAAAAAACTGACTTTAAAGAGACAAACACCAACTTGTTGTTCCACTTATTTATGCATTCACTGATTGATTCTTGCATGTGCCCTGACCAGAAATAGAATTTGCAACCTTGGTGTATGGGACAACACTCTAACTAACTGAGCTACCTGGCCAGGGTGACTATAACACTTTTAGGCCAATTACCCATTATAGAATATATTTTATCTCCTACATCGTATTATGAACTCCTAGAATGGACTGCTGGAAGCAGGTAGTCTTGGTTGTACATACAGGGTGGGGCAAACATAGATTTACAGTTTAGTCTGCAAAACAGAGTTTATTCTTACATCATTTATTAATTTTGGTATTACTTGCCATTATGAACTGTAAACCTACATTTGCCCCACCCTATGTAAGTGATGCCACTTTCTACATTTTTAACTCTTGATAAAGTTGATTCAGCACATCTAAATCTTAATTACAAAATTAGTATAACAAAATCTACTTCACAGGATGGCTGTAAGGAATAAATAACATGGAAAACATTTTAGCAAATATCAAGACATAATAAATGTTTCTATAATCATACATAGTAGAATCTCATCTTTTTCAGCGAGTATGTACTAAAACCAGTAAGGCATAAACCAAATACTGCCAAATTAATCTTTGGCCCCTTAAATCACCCATAAAGTACAGCATATGTGGTTTTGTGTGTAAAAGAGGGACCTCCACCCCCCCAAAAAAAAACAAAAAACAAAAACAACAAAAAATCAAAACCAAAAAAAAAAAAAAAAAAAAAAAAAAATCCCAGAATTATCTTCTAGCAGGCAGGAGTTTTGTAATACAGGCTTTCCCGGATAGGTGAGTGTTCTAGGAACCCATCTTTATCAGTGAACTAGCTGGCGTTTTTGTGAGAGGCTGCATTCGGCTTCAGTGAATTTTTTGAAGACTCTTTCAACACATTTGGCCATTTCATGATGGGCGATTTAAAAGCACACCTGCCCACACCACAGAGTGTTCAGCAGTTTTTGACAAAAAAAAAACAGCATGACCCCCATTGTCCCACCCTCAATATGCACCCAATCTTGCCCCAGTGACTTTGTTTCCCCATATGAAAAATGTCCTCAAAGGGAAATGTTTTGTCAATGTGGAAGAGGTGAGGGGGAAATAAAAACAGCAAAAGCACTAAAAGGCATCAAAATCAACAAGTTCAAACTGTTTTCAGGAGGGGAAAAAACGTTGATAGGTGTATTGCATGCAATGGAGTATTTTGAAGGTGACCGAAGTTTAAACACATAAGACTAAATACACAGTATTTTATAAATAAATTCCAGGTGTTTGGGGTCCCCCCTCATACAACATTTTCTTAAGATCATAATACTGCAGGGTTTTTTTTTCCTTTCTGAGTTGAAAAAGACTGCTTTCAACAACTGGAACCCCAAATGAAGTCACTGGTTTATGTTTAGGAGTCACATTAAAACCACAACCACCATTTTTTATGGCTGGATAGCTACATGTGACTTAAAAGTGAACATATGCCACTCACTGTATCTTCCTACAGTACAAGTACTCCATAAATGTAACATTTACAAAGGACCTTTACCAATTTCTAACTTCTTAAGGTTTAAATATAAAAAAATTAAACTATGTCCTGGCCAGTGTGCCTCAGTTGGTTAGAATGTCGTCCTGTAATCAAAAGGTTGGGTGTTTGATCCCAGGTCAGGGAATACACCTAGGTTTGGATTTGATCCCAGGTCAGGGCACGTATGGGAGGCAACCAATTAATGTTTTTCTCTCAAAGTGATGCTTTTCTCAAATCAACACATATTTAAAAATAAAAAACAAAAACAACAATAACAACAACAACAAAAAACCCCCACCAACCTGTAAGAGTAATTGAAGGGAACCAAGTTATCTATTTTTATCATCTCAGTGGGGAAAACCTAACCATGACACCAAAAGCTCAAAGTCGTAAGAGTTTTAGTAACAAGTGGATTTTTATATGCTTCCCAGCAGTATAAACAATATAAAAAAGAAAGGAAGGCATGTGCAATATTTGAGGAAGAGTTAATCACTCAAAAAAAAAAAAAAAAAAAAAAAAAAAAAAAAAAAAAAAAAAAAAAAAAAAAAAAAAAAAAAAAAAAAAAAAAAAAAAAAAAAAAAAAAAAAAAAAAAAAAAAAAGCAAATTGCAAATATGTACAACTAAATTACAAAAGAATTAGTACAAGTGGACAGGATAGGCCTACCTCAAACAATACATACACTACATCAATGTGCTGGTGAGGATGTGGGGGGGGGGGGAAGAATTCATACAGCAGTGGTAGATGTATAACATGGTACAACCATAAGGGAAAACTGGCAGTTCCTAACACGTACCTACTTTATAACCAAGCAATTTCACCCTTATATATCCAAGAGAAATAAAGTATTTATGCCCACAATAATACCTGCCCAACAAGTGAATTTATTAACAAACTCTGGTATAATTCACACAATGAAATACTATATAATATCTTAAAAAATAAAACCAACCTACAGAATCAAGCAATAAATACAGATCTCAAAAACATGTTGAGAAAGAAGCCAAACTACCTGAGTACATACCATGTGATTCTATTTAATGTGCATGAAGTTCAAGGACAGGCAAATCTATAGTTAACAAAAGTCATAATAATGCTAACCCAAAGGAGGAAAGGTATTGAGAAGAGTCTCAAGGGAAAGTTGGTTGTAGGCTAATGGAAATGTTAAATATATCTTGATGTGGATAGTGGTTATCTCGTAAAAGTGGTTAGCTTGTATTTACTGAGCTATACATATTTTTCAGCTTTCTATTACATGTAAATCATCCCTCAATTGAAAAAAAAAAAAAAAAAGACTACTTTTGCCTGGACATTCACAGCATTATTATTCACAACAGCCCAAAAGTGGAAAGAACCCACATGTTCAACTGATGGATAAGCAAAATGTGGCATACCCTTACATACGGTGGAATATTATTTGGTAATAAAAATGAAGTGTTGACACATGCTAAAACATGCACAAACCTTAAAACCATTATGCTATATGACAGAAGCCAGTCACAAAAAAACACCATATGAGTTCACTTATGTGAAATGTCCAGAATAGGCAAATCTGTATTGGATAGAAAATAGCCTAGGTGAGGGGGTATGGGGGAAGATAGGAAATGACAACAAATATATATGGAGTTCCTCTCTTTTTCTAAATTGATTTTTAGACAGAGGAAAGGAGAGGGAAGAAAGGGGGGAGGGGGAGAGAGAGAAACGGGGGGGGGGGAGGGAGAGAGAAAGAGAGGGAGGGAGATCAATTTGTTCCACTTACTTCTGCATTCATTGGTTGATTCCTGTACGCGTGCCCTGATCCAGGACAAACACTGCAACCTTGGCATATCCAGGATGATGCTTTAAGCAACTGAGCTACCTGGCCAGGGAGGGGGTTTCTTTTGGGGGTGACGAAAATATTATAATGTTTGTAGTGATGACTGCATAACTCTGAAACAATCCCAAAGTGCAAATGATGAAAAGTGTTACTTTCAGACAACTGAACTAGACAGACTAAGGTAAAGAAGAAAAGGATACTTCGACCAGTGGGACTAGCACAAGGAAACAAACTCAACCTGGGACATATATCTGCTTGCGCCGTACAAATTTCCATCCTGCTGAAATCCCTAATGTAGGAAACCTTGTGTTCACCCAAATAAGATAACAAATGGATTTAAAGTAACACTAAATATCAAACACCAGATTCTCAAGAAAATTGAGACAGAAAGTGGATTACCAATTGGGGCTGGGACAGAGGATTAACTGTAAACTGGAAGGAGTAGTTTACTGGGTTAATGAAAATGTTCCAAAACTGGACTGTGGTGATGGCTGTACCACTAGATAAATCTACTAAAATCACTGATTTTCACTTAAAAAAGGTGAATTTTATGCAATGTTAAATTATACCTTAATAAAGTTTAAAAAAAAAAAAGACCATTATAAAACACAGATCAAGTAAAAACATATATTAAATGTTCAGATTAGGACTAACCATTCTTCTACTCATTGGGTGATCAACAACTTTTCAGAATTCTTGGGTATACCCAACTATCACATATTTAAAAGAATTTCTACCACATATTAACTATTATTATATTTATTATCACATATTAAAAGATCTTTATAGTTTTATGGTAATTTAAAAATAAACAAGTAAAAATATCACTAGCATCAATCTTTAATGCAAAAACCCTTTAAAACTTGAGTAATCATGGTATTATTCCCAACAGTTTGGCAAACATTGATATAGTCCTCAGAAGATGCTACAATAAATATTTTATGAGTCAAAGTATAAATGTAACTTCTGAATGCTGGCACTAATTACAGGACCCAGAACTATAGCAACAAATGGGTCAGATCATTATATATCATTAAATAGAGCTAAAACTACCAATACTCAAGTTAAAAGCTGCTAAGCATAACACAAAAACCTTTCTAGACAATTTCTTACCTTGTCATTATTTGTCATCAACCCAGATAATCCAATAATTACCTTCAATACATCTAATTAAAATTCTCAAGGGCCCCAACTCCATCTCCATCTCTTTTAACTCCACTCCACTTATTAGTACTTACAACGTGCCAGACACTATAGAGATAAAACATGAGTATAAAGATAGGTTGGGAAATAAATTCTAATTGGACTACCAGGTAAAATTATGAGTTAGATCCTAAAGGAGTTAAACCCACAGAAACGAGGAGGATTTTTAAAAGTAAAATAAGGTATGGGTTGTGCTAAAGAAATTATTAGGAGAATGAAGAGAACAGTGAAAGACAAATGAATAGGTAAATTGTAACCACATCAACATCTAGTAAATGTGAACATTTTTTGGAAAGTTTTTACATGATAATATCTGTGCTGCAGGAAGGTAAGGTCTTGAAGCAGTATAAAGGATGTGATTCTAGGATACACGTCTATAAAACATTGCAGGTAGGAAACTACTGTTACAATATAGGTAATAATAGACCTGTAAAACTTATACTGCACAGGTAGCTTCCCTTAACCCCCCACATAAAATCTAACTTTACAAAAGAAAAAGATACATGAAAAACAAAATCTATCCACATAAACACTCCCCTGACCCTACAACCCCTTTAACCTATAATCTTTTCCTCACTCCCTTGCTAGCATTTCCACTCTTACAACCCTGTAACCTGAAATTACCTTCTCCAAGTTTACCAATATTTTAAAAGCTTTCTCCCCACAAAGTCATTTTACTTTAACCTCCCCTCACTTAGAAATGTCAACAACCCTTTTTCCCCCAATAGCTTTTTACTTCATACCAAAGTAATTCATTTTTACTGGTAGAAAATTTACAAAATGTAGTTAAGGAAAAACACATATTTTGCTGTGTATAATGCACTCCTGTGAATAGTGCACACCAACGTTTTTGGCCCAAACTTTCAGGAAAAAATCTTCCGTTAAATTATTTAATGCAATTTTTAATTTATTTATATTTAGATACTCGTCTTTTATATTATAAAGGAATTTCAGCATTTTTTTAACATATTATGGGTAGAAGAAATTTTATATAACAAATAATTACAAAACACAAGAGCAGACACAAGGTATTTCAGGTACTACCCATGCATAATGCACATCCTTATTTTTCCCTCAAAAATTTAGGCAAAAAAGTGCTCATTATACATGGCAAAATAGTGTAAATTGCCCACAACCAACCTTCTTACTTGAAATTCCTTTCATTGGCTTTCTTCTAATTGGCTTTCATGCACAATTCTCCAGTCTCCTTTTTCCTCTATTTCTCAAAGTCTCTAAAATGGGCATGGCCTGAGGTATAGCCCTTCAGTCCACCACACACCTCTGGATTATACTCACTCTCAATTCACCTCCCGAAAAAAATTTAATTGTCCACTGATGCTTTTTTCTTAAACTTCAATTCCACATTCCTAATTGCCTGCTAGACATTTTCTCCTGGATGATTACCAGCACATCAAACCAGACTTAAAAGCTTAAGTCATATTTTCTCCCATATCAGTTTCCCATCCAGATCCACATTTTCCAAGAGTAAGAAACCTCTTACACTTGAAGACATTACTGCTCTCTTAAAGAGGTTACTTTTTATTTCTCTGCACTGGAAAGCAATTAGCTACTATACTTCCTTCAATTTGCTACTCTACTTTAACACCATTAACAAGGAAGAGAGGCTTAAGGGCACTGTAACATCAGAGTTTACATAAAATGAATACAGCCAGATAATTTCAAGAGTCCAGGAATTTCTAACCTTTCTGTTTTACTAAAGAATTTGATAAAGGCAAATGCGTCATTTCACCCATGTGCAATATGAGGTATAGTGAGGTTAGGTCATCATAGTGATAGAATTAGGAATGAGGCTGTTCACTGTGCCTTTCATTAAATATGAGTAATACCCAAATGCTTTCCAACTATGGAGTTTTATAAAACTTTTAAATTATAATTTAGTTAGATCAAAAGAAAAATCCCACTTTAAATCAAACTCATCATTAATGTGCCACTGACAGGAACAAATAAGTAAAATGATATTTATACATCTAATAATGTGAAAAACAAATTTGTTTTCTTACTAATATTAATATAGTGCTATCTTTCTTTCAGATCTTTAACATGCTATGTCACTGAACAACCTCCTGTCTGACAGCCAAAGTATCCAGGGACTTTCCTGCTCCCAAATTTAAAACTGAATCTACTTAGCTACACACACACACACACACACACACTTTTTTAAAATTCTCAACCAAGGATATTTTTTATTATTGATTTTAGAGAGAGGAAGAAAATCGATGTGAGAAAAAAATATTGATTGTTGCCTCCTGCACACACCCCAGCCAGGGATCCAACCACAACCTAGGTATGTGCCTTGACTGGGAATGAACCCCCAACCTGTAGGTGTACAGGGACAACACTCCAACCAACTGAGCTACCCAGCCAAGACAAAACTCATTACATTTTTGGTAGGGCAGCAATATTCTTAATTAAGGAATGTTATCTGCTCAGACTATATACTGTCTATATATAGTCTCATAAATATTTTGCTAATCTCTAGACATGACAAACTGTCCTATAAACATGCTGTCATTCTGCACTTTTCCAGACCTAAGATTTCCATTAATTAAACACTACATAAGTCCTTTAATAAAATTAAATTAACCATTTATAAATAAAATATATAACTTATAGTAGTTATACTAACCTCTGTGAAGATCCCTTAAGTGACTCTGGGTAGTTTATGAACATTAATAAAACATCAACAAACTACTGAAAGCTAAGTCCACTTATTTTTTCACATAAAGAATGTGAGAAAGCAGTATTTCTGCCTCCATAACCATTTTTAGCACATTAGGCTTACAAACTGTGGGTTTAAAAGGCTCCTAGGTAAGCCTCCTAATTCCACACAGGGCATTTTCCCTGTCTCCAAGTATAAGAAAAGGAATATTGATGCTGAGATCATATCCGCCTTAACCAAAGTCAAATTTAATAGTTTCCTCATCTAAAACTTACTGCTAGCTCTATTATAAACCTGACCACATGTATTATGAGGGCTGTGTTGACTATGGAGCTCCAGAAAGGTAGAAATCATGAATTTCTTTTTATCTACAACTTAGCTCAGGGCTTAGTAGAAAGATATTGCTATACATGAACCAGACTGGAAATTGTCATTCAGAATACTTCAAAAAAATGTTTCCTAACATTACATTTAAAACTTCAGTTCAAATGTGAGCTACATGACAACCAGGACTTTGTCTTATGTGCAATATTGGATCCCAGAATCACAAATAGTATTGGATACATGACAGGCACTCAAATATTTTTTAAACAGAAACAATTATTTGTTGAGTGTCTATTCTCATCTAATACTCCACGATTTAAAAATACATATATTGATCTAGCCGTCGCTGGTATGGGTCAGTGGACGAAGTGCCAGCCTGCGAACAGAAAGGTTGCCAGCCAGTTCCCCAGCAGGGGATGCTCAAGAAGCAACCACACGTTTCCCTCCCTCTCTTTTTCCCTCCCTTCCCCTCTCTAAAAAGAATATGAATAAAATCTTTAAAAAATAATAATAAATAAAATCTTTTAAAAGTAAAATAAATATATATTGATCTAAAGATTTAATTCCAACTGGAAATAATTTTTTAAAAGAATCAATGACCTTTTAGAGTAGAAGGAACAGCAATCACCTAGTTCAAATAAAATTGTTAGAATGTAAGGAAGAATATACAAGATTAGGTGTTAAAAAAAAAAAAGGATGTGTTTTAAGTTTACGCATTACCACAGAAGGTCAGAGTGGGGAAAGATAGCATTTAAGATGGGATTCATGAGATTTATGGATAGGAAAAACTTTAGTTTTAGAGCTTAAAAGGAGAAGTGAGCAGCATGAATGAAGGTCTGTATATAGAAAGGCTTTCACTTAAGAACACTAGCAGTTAAAGCAGGAAGAGATCAGAAACTGTTGTCTATTAAAATAATCTGCCAAAATTCAGGGATGTTTTACACTATATATATCTCATAAATGAAGAAATAAGTATTTCTGAGTATGCGTGCATATGTGTACATAAAGGAAAGGAGAGTCTTTGTTTCTTCCAGAGCACATAGTCTCAGGAATATAATAAACAATGCTGAATGAATATCAATGTCACATTTTAAAATAACCTAAATAAAACGAATTTTTAAAAGCTGCACTTCTAGATACACAGAAGTCAATTAATCTCATAGAATTTAAATGACAAGTAACAGATCCCTGCAACAAAAATCTACTTTACAGATTCAAAGATGGGTACTCAACATTTTTGACTATTCAAGTTCTTACTTCTCTTGCATTTAGCAAATAATATTGAGAGTCTATAATGTGCCAGGCACTGTGCTTATAATGGTGCCAACTTTCACATTACAGTGATACTATCTACTTAATGATTTCAGTGTCCAAAGAATATGTACTTGTGTTGTTTTGTCATTAGTGCTGATCATTTTTCTGATCATGTTCCACTGAGATGTACAACTACTTAGTTTAAATAGAGTAAGACAGGAAATAAAATGTATGGCATGTGGATTGGTTAATCAACTGGCAGTTCAAATAGTCTGAAGAACTTAGTAGGTGCCAACACTTTCTCAATTTTTTACATGCCATCATCTCATTCAACCCACACAACACAATGACATACATACTATAACTACTTTCATTTTATACATAGGGGGAAAAATACTTAGAGGTTAAATAACTTTCCTAAGATCCCCCAGCTAGCCTACAATTCTTCAGTTTAGGGTTTGTTTATTTTTTTTAAGTAAGGTGGTTTTAAACTCTATTTCCAATAATGCTTTTACTTTTTAATGGTCTTCTCCAGTCTTTGATGTAAAGTTTGTTAAAATTAGAAAAGTGGTTCAAAAAAATTTCATAATACACTACAGAGAAGTCAGTGGGGAATACTAAGTATCTTGAAAATATCTGTCAAAAAAAGTCCTTACTGTGGCCTTTAACAGTCTAATGACTTCCTTAATTTTATCTATATGTAGTATAAAAAAATATATAAATACCCCAAATACTTGAGGTAGGGGTGGTATTATAACACATTAAAGTCTATGTTGTTATCTATTATATCAAGTCAGTAAAGCCAGTCACTGACAAATCAAGAATTGAGGTAACAAAAGACAAAATTTCCTTATCTCCCGAGAAACTCCAAAATTATCTGGGGAGATTAAGTAAAATATGTTTGATAAATCAGTGCTACAGAGAAAAACAAACAGGTGAAGGGAGATAAGGAGTGTGAAGTCTGGGACCTCATTAGTGACAAGGAGACAGCTGAATGGTGATAAAGAGAACTGAGAAAACAAGTCTAGGATATAAATGAGTAATAGAGGTTCCAAGCAGATGGAATAGTGAAGTGCAATCACTTTAAGTCAGGGGTACTTAAAAAAAAAAAAAAAAAAACCTATTTGCACTATAATACTCTGAAAACATTTACAATTTTTATAGTTAAAGAGATTCATTCAAATGTCATTTTTTCTTTTAACTAAATGAATCAAAATATAGCTTTAGTTGAGACCTCATGGAATGATTGGTTCATCCTACCTTAACCAAGCAAGAAGAGCCTGCCAGAAATCAAATATAACTTCCTCATTCTCACTAGTCAAGCTTCTTCAAGATTTATGTGAGATCTATCTCCTAAATTGAGGTTCTGCCACAGAAAATTAAGCAGAAGTATTCAAATGGAATCACTTCATTAAAAGGAAGATTAGAGCCCTGGCTGGGTCATTCAGTGGGTAGAGTATTTTCCCCATTCGCCAAGATTGTGGATTCCATCTCCTGTCAGGCCACATACAGGAATGAACCAATGGCCCTGGCTGCTGTGGCACAGTGGACTGAGTGCCAGCCTGCAAACCAAAGGATCCCTGGTTGGATTCTCAGTCAGGGCACATGCCTGGGTTGTGGTCCAGGGGGGTGTGCAAGAGGCAACCACACACTGATATGTCTCTCCCTCCCTTCCCCTGTCTAAAAATAAATAAATAAAATCTTAACAGAAAAAAAAAAAAAAAAAAAAAAAAAAAAAAAAAAAAAAAAAAAAAAAAAAAAAAAAAAAAAAAAAAAAAAAAAAAAAAAAAAAAAAAAAAAGAATGAACTGATGAATGCATAAATATGTGGAACAACAAAAAAAATCAATGTTTCTCTTTCTAAAGTCAATAAATAAAAATTTTAAATAAAACTGAAGATCAGACATGAGAATAGATATTCTAAGAGAAGTTATCTTAGGAAATTACTAGAAAATACAAGTGTAATAACTGAAAGAAATTTACAAAATATAAATAGCTAACAATCACAGATACACAGGCCAGATACCAAATTTTCTTTGACAGAATAGATAAGCAGAGTTTGCTGTTCCACAGTATTCCAAAACTCCAACGGCAGCTTAGCACTTAAGTAAAAAATGCTCTGAGTACTATTTTGATTATTTATCTTCCAAAAAACACTGTGAAATACTTAGCCCAGGTCTCTTTTACAAGATGTTAGTGCATAAAACTAGACAGTCAATACCTACTTGAGGAGTAAGTATATTTCAAATCTGCAGGAAGTATTATTTATCCATTTTTTATTTTTTATTTTTAAGATTTTATTTATTTATTTTTAGAGCGAAGGGGAGGGAGGGAGAAAGAGAGGAAAAGAAACATCAATGTGCGGTTGCCTCTAACATGCCCCCTACTGGGAACCTGGACTACAACCCAGGCATGTGCCTTGACTAGGAATTGAACTGGCAACCTTTTGGTTTGCAGGCAGGCACTCAATCCACTGAGCCACACCAGCCAGGCTATTTATCCAATTTTTCTACAAGGGAAGCAACTCCTTCTTTTAAATAATAATTTTAAAAATAATTATATGCAAGTATGTTTAGTTAAAATAATGTGTTATTAGAGCAAGGCCATGGTAGAAATAGCTATGAATAAACTTGTAGAATGTGTAGGCTTACATCTGCATTAATAAATCACAGACAAAATAATGTTCATCTTAACCTATCACAAAACAAATCAAAATAAAGTGATCTGTAACTCCATTGTTTAGTAATGGTTCAAATTGGAAATTTGTTTCAACTCATTATTTTCCTAAGGCAACTATGAGCCTAAGAATTTTAATATCACTTTCAGTATGATCTAATGGTGGTTTCACTTACATGTAAAATAGACAATTTAAAAAAAAATAATTTTATACTTAATTTGTCTTAACTTTGTGGGTGGTATTCTTAAAATATAAGTTCCTTAGGGGCAGGGATATCTAAAACTCCATTGTATATTGAAGATGTTCAGTTAGGAATACTTCTGTGGCTTCTATTAAGTGAATGTTTTCTCCTTTTTTTGTGTGTTTTTTAATTTTTCTTCTTTTGTTAAGTCACTGTCTTTAAATGATTTACCTACCAACTAAGAAGCATAAAAATAATTCAACTTCTACTTTACAAAGGGACTTCTTTTACTCAGTTAAAATAAATTTACACTGAACCTGAATGAAGTTGGCAATTCGTTAACACCAAAAGACAATTATTAGCTGGCATTGTAAGTTACAGAGGTCTTTTTAAGATGCTTTTAAAATACTAAAACATAAAAAAACAAAGAATGAAATTAAAGATAGTACAATAAAATATCCACATAACAAGTCTGTTTTCCAAGGAGTGGTTCCCGAATATATATGGGAAAAAAAGAAACCCCCCTCGGCGACTTGACAGGAAGTTTGGCACGTTTCAAGGTATTAACTTGATCGCCACAGAAACCCTGTAGACTAATTTTATGAATGGGAAAAACTCTGCATCAAAAGGTTAAGCGACTTGCCCAAGGTCAGTCAGGAAATTAGCGTCGCAGGTCTACCTAGAAGGGTGCACTTCACCTCACTCCAATACTTCGTCCTGCCTCCCCTGAGCCTGAGGTAGAGTGAATGAGACTCCCGCACGATCCTCAATTTGCCAGAGGCAGGTGAAAGCTTTCCCTGGCAGGTCAGCCGGAGGAGAGAAAGTTGAACAGGTCACCGACCAGCCCAATGAAGTGACAAGCTGACAAGCGCAGCTCCCAAAGGTACAGCCCCACTTTCCCAGAGCCCCTCCAAACCCGGAGCCAGCAAGACTGCCCCCGGAAATGTCTCAATAACCTCCCATTGAGTTTCGCCCCCTCCTGGGCGCGAGGAGCAAGCGGGCAATGAGCCAGAGGACGGACGGCCACCCGACCCAGCCATGTGTCCAGCCCGTCACGCCCGCCTCAGCCGGTTCCTCGTGCCTCGACCGCAGCCAGAGGCCCAGCTCAGAATCCGACGCAAAGGCTGTCTGGGCCGCCGTCACCACCACGGTAGCAGCCTGAGGCACCCTGGCGTGGCACTCGCGGTCAGGTCCCCGCCCCACCTCTCCAGTTGGGGCCCTCAGAGACGCCGTCCGCGTCTCCTGCCAGGCCCAGAGGGCTCGGCCTGCCACAGTGCGCCCGCCCGCCGCCGCCAGCCCGGCTTTCTTACTTCATTGAGCTGGCGCTCCGCGGCCTCACGCAGGGCTGGGTCCATGGTGCCCCGCAGGGCCTCGATAATGGTGTTGGGGTCCATCGCAGCGCGGACTCGCTAAAACCCAAGGCTCGGGTGCTTCTGAGCCAGAAACAGCGCCGCTCACTGCGCACATGGACCCGCCGCGCTCCGCAGCGGCAACCGGCGCGAAAGGAAAGGGAGCGCCAAAGGCCCGGATAGAACCTCTTCCCCTCGGCGTGGAGGCGGGAGATGCTCTGGGAACTTCCTGTCGGCGCGCCGCGGAGCACCTTGGGATGTGTAGTCTGCACTTGCAATCTTCAGCCCACGTGGTCCTGAGCTGTAGCTCATACAGAGAAGTCTTGCTATTCAAAAGGAAAAAAGGCTGCATACGTAAAAGTTAAAGCAATCAGTTAAAAATATTTCACATAATAATATATTTATGGTGACTATAAGGTGAATCTGATGCAATCTATTGGTGGTAGCTGTGTATTGAAGGAAAGCTTTTCAAAAGCAGTTTGAGATGGTGTTTCTATATGCCATAAATATGTTTATAATCTTTGATCCAAGTAATCCCATTTGGGACTATCCTGAGGAAAAAACACAAAAGATTACATGAGCTTTATGTGTGAAAGGTGTTTATCACATTACCAGTATGTGTTTGTTATAATCACCAAATAACTAAAATTAAGGCTTTTTATTGAGTATCCAAATATTGACAGAAACTTTATGCAAATTACACCTAAATGCGGAATAAAAGCATAATCCCTATTAAAACCCACCTTCTGTAAAATAGTTAATGGAACAATTTCAGAAACGTTAAATAACTTTCCCAAGGTCTCTTAAATAGTAAGAAGTTCACCTAGGATGTTTCTGTTCTCAAAGTTTTCATTCTGCTGAATTACTCTGCCTCTCAAGAGACATGTCAAACTATATAGGGATGGTGAGGCAAATTACAAGATCCAGTCAATTGAATATTTCACAATATATAACATGTAAACATATAATGATATATTATTATTAATGTATAAAGTATGTGTGTTATTTAATACATAAATATTTTATATCATTTTAATGTAAAATTACAAATATTAAACACCTTGTAACAACACAAAAACATTTGTGTAAGGATACAGCTTTGTAACATGGACAAAGACAGGGAAACCAGGCTGGCAAATGAAAGGAATTGGTTCACTTTTTTTTTCAAATTATAAGAGAAAGTTTATTTAGAAAGTTACAGAGATAGTAGAAGTGAGCCAGCTGGGCTGCGTAGGCTCCAAAACAAGTTACAGAAGCAAAAGAAGGACCCTTGGAGGTTAGAAAAGGCAAAGGCAAAGGTAACCGGCCTCAAGGGGAAGAGGAAGAGGTGCGGGTGTGCTCCATAATGGGAGAGTGCCCCAGTAAATGATTTTCTATTGCAGGATGGTGAGATTTTGAATAATTTCCTTTCATATCTGCTATTGTTGTTATGTAAACATAGTGTTAAACAGAAAACCACAGGCCAAGAATGACGTCACAAAAGCCCATGATAAAAAACCTAGGTTTAGTACCTGATCTAATTGTTGTTTCAGCCTTTCCCAGAAACATAATCAATCAGTCTGGATTTTCTTGTGAGGTAATCTGCCTGATGAGACAGACCCCTTGCGTTTCCTTCAGGGAAGGTGTTCTTACCTGAACTAATCTACTCTTAGTTTTTTTAGTCCCACCCTCTTCCTGCCTGTAAAAATCTTGTTTTTTGCAGAACTCATCTGTGCCTTTCTAATTGCTATATGGGATGCTGCCTGATTCATGAATGCTTAAGTAAATCCAATGAGATCTTCAAATTTACTATTAATTTTTGTTTTTTAACAATAGATATTTAAGTCGGCTCTCTTTGGAGCACTCCCATACCCGTCTTCCCTCTCCTGCCTACATCTTTGTTTTTCTCTCCTAAATGTAAGGGTCCCCACAAAACTTGAAACCAGAAGAGCAGGCAGTAGCAACTCACCCCAGGCTAACTCCCTTACCTGTTTCAAAGGCCCTTTTTCTCTGACTCTCCAGTGAGCTAAAAGCAGCCCCACCTTAGCTCACATCTGTCGCTGTGACTTTTACTTCTCAGTGAATTCACACAGCCCAGCATGGCTCACTTCTTTCCTATAACGTTTTTAGAGCCAAAGGAGCCCCACCTAGGCTCTCTCTCTCCTCTTGCTTCCTCACCCTAAGCCCTTCCTTTGTTTCACTGACTCCAGATTTTTTTTTTTAATTTATTGATTTGAGAGAGAGAGAGGAAGTGGGCAGGGGGGTGGAGAGAGAGAGAAACACTGATTTGTTGTTCCACTTAGTTATGAATTCATTGGTTGATTTTTGTAGGTGCCCTGATGGGGGATCAAACCCACAATCTTGGCATATCAGGAAGACTAATCAACTTAGCTATCTAGCCAAAGCTCACTGTCCCCAGCTTTTTTGTTGTTGTTGTTAAGATTTTATTTATTGCCCTGGCTGGTGTAGCTCAGTGGATTGAGCATGGGCGGTTCGATTCCCAGTCAGGGCATATGCCTGGGTTGCAGGCCAGTTCCCAGCAGGGGATGCACGAGAGACAACCATACATTGATATTTCTCTCCCTCTCTCTTTCCCTTCCCCTCTAAAGATAAAATAAATAAAATCTTTAAAAAAGATTTTATTTTTTATTTCTTTCTAGAGAGAGGGGAAGAAAGGGACAAAGAGAGGGAGAAGAACATTGATGTGTGAGAGACACTTCAATGGGCTGCCACTCACACAACCTCAACTGGGGACCTGGCCTGCAGGGAATCAAACCAATGACCTTTGGTTCTCAGGCAGGCACTCAATCCACTGGGCCACACCAGCCGGGGCTCACTGTCCCCAGCTTTAATAAATGCACTCTCAAAATAAAAAATAGTAATAATTATTAAAAAAATAAACACTTAAAATGAATCATAAGCCTTTAAAAATCATTTGTTAAAAGATTACTTATTGATTTTAGTTTGGAAAAAAAGAAAAGAGGGGGCACAGAAACCTTTTCCTGGAGTAGTGGGGCTTTGCAATATTAGAAGTTTCTTATACGCCAGCCACTGTGCTTGAAAGTGAGATATAATTAACCATAATTTACAAATGAAGAATCCAAGGCTCAAATAGGCTACTTAAATTGTGAAAGGTCGTAAAGATAACATATAGTTAGCTCTATCATTGTACTGAAACAATCTGTTTAAGAATGTTCTTTTTCCTCAATATGAGAGCCTTGATAAGGATTATGTTTTATTCCCTTTCATATCCTCACCTCCTAACACAGAGCTTGAATATCTACCAGGAGTTCAATAAATATTTTAGTGAATAAATGAGGAAAGGAATGAATGAAGCAGCAACAATGTGATGGCTGAGCCAGAATTGAAACCTCAGTCTTCATGATTCCAAAGCCTGTCTTTTTTGCACTACTACGTACCTATTTTAGATTCTACAGTTGACTTGTACATCATGGAATTGTGACAATCGCAGCATAACACAATGTATGTAAAAGCACCTGACGCATAGAAGGTGCTCCAAAAATGTTAATTCCTCCTCTCCCTGAGTACTAGAAATTGATAGTTAGCAAGGTTCACTGCAGCTGGAGTGGGGCCTGTGTCTCATGCTTCAGAGAAAATGGAGCTCATGGAGTGCTGGAATCTATCTAGGGAGCCAGAGTTCCTTTATCTACCTAAGGAGCTTAGCTCCAGGACCCTTCAGGAGCTTACCTGGCAGCATGAGTAGCACACCAACTTATTTATAGGTTTATTTTTATTTTTGTCAAGATTGTGACACAGAGAATGTGACTTACAGGACAAGAAATTTAGATGGAAGCTTCTCAAAGACAGGGATCACCACTATTTCTTTGTGGCAGATACAGCAATGAGTATGTGGTCAATAAACAACGTGAAGATTAATGGGAAAAGCACTAAGTTGGGCCAGTGTAAACATAGTTAACCTTATCTCACCCCTCAATCCCATTTCCCAATGCCACAGCCAACACAAGTATTTACACCTCACTGGGCAAGTCTGAGAAATTTAGAAAAGTAGAAACTACAGGGTTTCAGAGCTGGTTTTGAGTTGGGACATGACTAGACAAAAATTAAAAAGAGGTAAAGATCAATGCAGAGATGATTCAGTTAACTGATTTCATAAGGATGGTTCTGTTGTTGAAACAGAAAACAAATCTCTGTCTGTAAGTAAGAGAGAGAAAATGGGGGTTCAGGATGTGACCATAATAAATATAAGAGAATAGCAAGAATTAATCTTCTCTTTACAGCCCTCCATTGGAGGCTTTTGTGGGTGAATAATAATAACAAGGCCCTTCATATTAAGAACCTAGCTCCCAACGGCATCTTAAGGCCGAGACTAATCTATCTGAGATGACCAGATTTTGTCAAGACCTCACATCCAATACTTTTTATGTTAGGTCTATTTCAGATAGTCAGAACATTTTAGACAAAATTTTTCATAAAATTTAGTTTTTTCAACGAAGGTAATCATTATATTTGTAACTAAGTGGAATTTTTACTCTGAAAGTAAGATGGGTGAGATTTTTACTCTAAACAATTTAAAATGTGAGGAATAAAAGAAAGACATAGACCCTGGCTAGCATGGCTCAGTGGATTGGGTGCCAGCCTGCAGGCCAAAAGGTTGCTGTTTTGATTCCTGGTCAGGGCACATGCCTGGGTTGCAGGCCAGGTCCCCAGCTGAGGGTGTGTGAGAGGCAAAAGATTGATATAGCTCTTGCACATTGATATTTCTCTCCCTCTTTTTTCCTCCTTTCCTCTTTCTCTAAAAATAAATAAAATCTTAAAAAAAGAAAAAGAAAGACATAGAAGCTAAGAAAAGAGCTATTATGTTCCGAGGCATGTGAGAACTGTGTTGCCTTGGGTAAAACTTTTGTATCACTGGCCCTCATTTTTTGTTTCCATCTGTAAAATGAATAAATAACCCTGTCCTGGGCTCCCAAAATTATTCTAAGAATCAAATGAGGTTGCAAAGTGCTTTGTAATTATTAAGTTCCATACAAAAGTAAATTGTTATTGGTATTAAGGAAAGGGATGAGGAGAAAGGAAGGTAAGAGGGCAAGTTGGGAGAAGTAAAGAAAGAGAAGAAATGGGAGAGTACCCTGCCCAGTAGCTGTAAGTCTGCACGTTCAGCAACTTGGTTCATATGTATTAATGCTTAGCATATATGCAAGAAAAGGTAAAAGGTAACCTTGTATGAAATTATTGCATTAAGACCATTTTATTATTGCATTCCTTTTAAGTACACTGATCTACATAAAATTGAATTTTATGCTCAAAAGCATATTTTAAAGACCAACTTCATCAAAGTATAATTTACATAGAATTTAATGAGTTTTTCCCTCTCTAGGTGGCTCAGTTGAATTGGAGTATCGCCCCATACACTGAAAGGTTGCAGGTTCGATTCCCAGTCAGAGCACATGCTTAGGATGCAAGTTCAATCCTCAGTCAGAGGGCGCATATGAGAGGCAACCGATCAATGTTTCTCTCTCACATCAATGTTTCTCATTCTCAAATCAATAACATATCCTTAGATGAAGATTAAAAATAAAAAATAAATCTAATGAGTTTTCACAGGGTTATACACCCATGTAACGCCACCACAATCAACATATATATCTCCATTGGTCCTTCCCAGTAATCCTTACATGTTCTGCACCGTGCCACATGTATGAACTGATGTATTTTCTATCACTATGGATTCAATTTGCCTTTCCTAGAGTTTCATGTAAATGGAATCATTCAGTAAGTATTTTTGTGTGTGTGTCTGGCTTTTTTTTTCACTCACCATAATGTTCCTGAGATTATTTCCATGATGTTGAGCATAAACAGTAGTTGTCTCCTTTTTGCTGAATGGCAGTCCATTGACTAGATATGTGAGTATTCATCCATCTGTTAATGGGCATCTAGTTCATTTCCAGTTTTTCACTATTGTGAACAAAGCCTACATGTCCATTTGTGTACAAAGTCTTTTGTGGATATATGTTTTCATTTCTCTGATAAATGGCTAGGAGTGGAATGGCTGGTTTGTATTGTAACTTTATGAAAAACTGCCAAATCATTTCTCAAACTTACTGTACAATTTTACATTCCCACCAGCAATTTATGGGCATTCCATTGTTCCACATCTTTACCAACAATGTGAATTCTCAGTCTTTAAGTGTATCTAGTGGACTGGATATTCAATGGTATGCGATTCTGTCATTACCCACAATATGCATTTCTCTGATGGCTAATGATGTAGAGCATCTTTTCCTGTGCTACTAACCATTTGTACCATCTTTTATAAAGTGTCTGGTTTTTAAAATTTTTTATTTTTTATTTTAGTGAGGGAGGAAGAGGGGGAGAGAGAAACACCCATTTGTTGTTCCACTTATTTATGCATTCATCGGTTGATTCTTGCGTGTGCCCTGACCAGGGATCAAACTTGCAACCTTGGCCTATCAGAACACTGCTCTGACTAACTGAGCTACCCATACAAGGCCTAAAGTGTCTGTTTTCATCTTTTGACCATTTAAAAAATTGGGTTGTTACCTTTCTAGCTATTGAGTTGCAAGATATCCTGGGTACAGTTTTTTAATTGTTTTGTCAGATTTCTATATTGTGAATATTTCATTTTAGTCTGTGTCTGTCTTTTCATTTGCTTAATTAATTTTTCAAAAAGCAGTATTCTATTTTGATAGTCCAATTTACTGGTTTCTTGCATAATTGTGGGACTTTTGTATTTATATAATAAATCTTTTCCACTTCAACATTATAAACATTTTCTCCTAGAAATTGCATAGTTTAAAGGTTTGTGCTTTAGTCTATGACACAGTTTGAGTTAATTTTTGTATATGATATGAGGTAAGGGTTGAAGTTAATTGTTCCTGCATACAAATATCCAGATAGTTAGTATAATATAAATTGTTGAAAAGTTCACCTTTGACTATTGAGTTACCTTGGACCCTTTGTTGAAAAACAATTGACCAGATATTCACAGATCTATGTTTGAACTCTGTTCTATTCTACTGATGTATTTATCTGTGCCCATGCCAATATCACAGTATCTTGACTGATGTAGTTTTCTGGTAAGTATTAAAGTCAAATAATATAAGTCCTCCAACTTCTTTACTCCTTTTCAAAGTTGTTTAGAGTATACTAGATTATTTATATTTTCATATGCATTTGAAAATATGGCTTATTAGTTTCTAGTTTAAAAATGCATGTATCGGGTTTTGATAGTTACTGCATTTAATCAATACATTCATTTGGGTAAAATTAACATCTTGAGTTTTCTGATCCACGAACACGCTAATCTCTCCATTTATTTATATATTTACAAGTTTCTCTCAGTAATATTGTGAGTTTTCAGTGTACAGACCTTTCACACATTTTCTTAAATGTATCCCTAAGTATTTCATGTTATTGTTAACGATATTTTAATACTTCACTTTCAAACTGTTTGTTGCTTATATCTAGAAAAATAATTGATTTTTGTATTTTGACCTTGTATCCAGCAATCATGCTAAGTCAATTTGTTAATTTTAGTAGTTTTTTCCTAGATGCCTTAGGATTTTCTGTATATATAATTAGGTCTTTTGCATATAAAAAGCTTTTATTTGTTCCCATGCTGGGTTTTTTGTTTTGAGAATTTTTATAAGAGTTTATTTGAGCCATCTGCAGGCATATGCCAGGGAACAAGATCTCAAACATTCCACAATTTTTCCCATCCTTTAGCCATAGGCTTTTCATAATTTCTCAAATAAAAAAAGTTCCCATTATCCCTAGGTTTTGTAAGAGTTTTTATCATAAATAGGGTATTACTTTCATTCTGTCAAATATTTTCTAGAGCTACTGATGTTATCATACGGATTTTTTTCTTTATTCTGTTAATATGGAAACTGATATCAATTGATTTTCACATGTTGCTTTCCTAGGATAAATGTCACTTGGTCATAGTGTAATACCATTTTTTTTTGTTCTTGGGTTCAATAGCTAATCTTTTAAATTACTCTTTATTTTTCATTTACAGTTGACATACAATGTTGTATCAGTTTCAGCTTTACGCCCTGGTGATTAGTCATTGTAAATAACTTACTAAGTGATCATCCCAATAAATCTTATACCCATCTGACACCATACATTGCTATTACAATATTATTGACTATATTCCCTATGCTATACTTTACATCCCCATGATTATTCTGTAACTACCAATTTGTACTTCTTAATTCCTTCACCTTTTTCACCCATTCCCTCAACATGCCTCCTGTCTGCCAACCATCAGAATGTTCTCTGTCTCATCCTGGTTGGTGTGGCTCAATGTTTGAGTGCCAATCTGCAAATCAAGGGGTTGCCAGTTCAATTCCCAGCCTAGGGCACATGCCTGGGTTGCAGGCCAGGCCCCCAGAAGGGGGCACAAGGGGCAACCACACATTGATGTTTCTCTCCCTCCCTTTCTTTCTCCCTCCCTTCCCCTCTCTAAAAAATAAATAAAATCTTTAAAAAAATGTTCTCTGTATCTATGAGTCTGTTTCTATTCTGCTTGTTCATTTATTTTGTTTTTCAGATTTAATTCTTGATAGATATGTATTTATTGCCATTTTATTGTTCAAATTTTTAAGTTTCTTCTTCTTCCTATTTTTATTCTTCTCCCCCTCCTCCTTCGTCTCCTTCTCCTTCTTCGAGAACACTCTTTAACATTTCATGTAATGCTGATTTGGTGATGACAAACTCCTTTAGCTTTTTCCTGTCTGGGAAGTTCTTTATAGTCCTTTGATTCTAATGATAGCTTTGCTGGGTAGAATAATCTTGGTTGTAGGTCCTTGCTTTTCATCACTTTGAATATTTCTTGCCAATCCCTTCTGGCCTGCAAAGTTCTGTTGAGAAATCAGCTGACAGTCTTATGGGAGCTTCCTTCTAGGTAACTTACTGTTTTTCTCTTGCTGCTTTTAAGATTTTCTCTTTGTCTTTAACTTTTTGCATTTTAATTATGATTTGTCTTGGTGTGGGCCTCTTTGGGTCCATCTTGTTTGAGACTCTCTCTGCTTTTTGGACTTATATGTATATTTCCTTCACCAGGTTAGTGAAGTTTTCTCTCATTATTCTTTCAAATAGATTTCCAATTTCTTGCTCTCTTTCTCCTCCTGTCACCCTCATGATGTGAGTGTTGGCATGCTTGAAGTCCCAGGGGCTCTTTACACTGCCCTCATTTTTTCATATTCTTTTTTCTTCTTGCTGTTCTGATTGGGTATATTTTTTGCTTCCTTATATTCCAAATCACTGATCTGATTCTTGGCTTCATCTATTTTATTGTTGATTCCCTGTAAATTAGTCTTCATTTTAGTTTGTATAGCCTTCCTTTCTGACTGGTTCTTTTTTATGATTTCCATGTTCTTTTTTATGCGGTTGAAGTTCTAAGTTCATCTACTCTTCCCCTAAGTTCATTGAGCATCCTTACAACCAGTGTTTTGAACGCTGCATCTTGTAGACTGTTTGTCTTGATTTTTTTAGTTCTTTTTCTGGAGTTTTATTCTGTTCTTTCATTTGGAACATGTTTCTTTGCCTCCTTATTTTGGCAGCCTCCCTATGTTTGTTTCTATGTATTAAGTAAAGCTGTTACATCTCCTCAGCTTGGTTGGTAGAGTGGCCTTAATGTAGTAGTTGGTGTCCTGTAGGGTCCAATGGCAGAGTCTCCCTGTTCACCTGAGCTGGGCACTCTACATGTACCCACTATGTGGGCTGTGCACACCTTCCTGTTGTAGATGAGACTTAATTGCTGTTGGCAGGTTAATGGGAGGGATTTACCTTCAGGCCAACTGGTTACAAGGACTGGCTGTGACTACCATGAAGGATCAACTGTGCAGTGGTCCACCCCACAAGATCAGGACTTATTTAGCAGGCTGTAGTGCCCACTGAGCTTGCCCCTTGATTGTGTTGTTTATGGAGGCAGTTGTGTGGTGCTTTGACCTGGTCTGAAACTGTCTACCTAGTGCACTGGTTCTTAGGTCTCCTGGGAAGTGCAGGCCAAGGTCAGCTGCTGCCTGTGTTCTGCCTGGGGCTACCCAGGATGAGTTACAAAGCAACTTGCATATGGCTGCTGCTAGTGCTGGGTTTTGAGATGTCCGAGGGAGGCTAAGCTGCAAACCAACGTTAGCTGTTGATAGCGCCAGACCTGGAGCCATGTAGTGAGAGCTATAGGGCACTCTGAGGCCACATGCTGCTAGTTTGAGAGATTTTAGGCAAGTCTAAGTCATGAGCCAAGACAGGCCATTCCTTTGGAAAAGCCACCAAAAACAGCTTGGGTGTGTCCCAAGTTGGGTGGGACAGGGTCTAAGGGAATCTCCAGAGCAGAGAAAGCCATGATAGCCAGGTTGATGGAGACTCGGATGTGGTACATGCCTGCTGGCACCATAGGGGGAGGGCCCAGAAATGGAACAATGGCCTCTGCCAGAAAGCTGCCCCTCTGCCCCTTTCCTTGATGCTATACAATTCAGCTCCTCCCTGTATGTTCTTGGTGACTTTCAAGCTGTTGCTGCAATGCTGGAACTCAGGGAGTGAGTCTGAATGAGTCCATGCACAGGCCCCTTCTTTTAATTTTTAAAAATTCAATCACTTATTTTAGCGGGGGAGAGACAGAGACAGAGAGAGAGAGAGAGAGAGAGAGAGAGAGAGAGAGAGAGAGAGAGAGAGAGAAACATTGATTGGTTGCCTCCCGTACACATCCCAACAAAGGATCAAACCTGCAACCTAGGTATGTGCCCTGATGGAGATTTGAACTCCTGATTTTTGATGTATGAGATGATGATCCAACTAATTTAACCACACCAGACAGGGCTCATGTGCAAAGCTTTTAAGAACTGCCAGAGATTCCAGAGCCCTGTGCCTCACTCAGTCACAATTCCTGCTGGTTTTTACAGCCAGAAGTTCTGGGGACTTCCCTTCCTATCACTGGAACCCTGGGTTGGGGGCCTTGTGTCGGACTGGAACCCCCATGCTCTTCAGGCAGGACCTCTGCAGTCAAGATATCCCTCCTTATTTTTATCTGC
>PVKU01011989.1:0-39010 GCA_004027475.1 Anoura caudifer
AAACCCCAAAAACCCAGAAATGAAAATGGCTCAAACTGGAGAACAAATCAAAGCCCCAGAGCCAATTTATCTAAGCGATGAAGAGATTGCCAACCTATCAGATGCGCAATTCAAAACCCTGGTGATCAGGATGCTCACAGAATTGGTGGATTTTGCTCACAAATTAGATGAAAAAATGAAGGCTACAATAAGTGAAATGCAGAAAGATGCATGGGGAACCAACAGAGATGGGAGGAAAACTCGGACTCAAATCAATGGAGTGGACCAGAAGGAAGAAAGAAACAACCAAATAAAAAAACAAGGAAGAAACAAGAATTCAAAAAAATGAGGAGAGGCTTAGGAACCTCCAGGACATCTTTAAACGTCCCAACATCCGAATTATAGGGGTACCAGAAGGGGAAAAAGAAGAGCAACCAGTGGAAAACTTATTTGAACAAATAATAAAGGAGAACTTCCCCAATCTGGTAAAGGAAATAGTCTTCCAGGAAGTCCAGGAAGCTCAGAGAGTCCCAAAGAAGGTCAACCCAAGGAGGAACACACCAAGGCACATTATAATTACATTAGCCAAGATTAAGATGAAGGAGAGAATTCTAGAAGCAGCAAGGGATAAGGGGACAGTCACCTACAAAGGAGTTCCCATCAGACTGTTAGCGGATTTCTCAAAAGAGACCTTGCAGGCAAGAAGGGGCTGGAAAGAAGTATTCCAAGTCATGAAAGGCAAGGACCCTACATCCAAGATTGCTCTATCCAGCAAAGCTGTCATTTAGAATGGAAGGGAAGATAAAGTGCTTCTCAGATAAGGTCAAGTTGAATGAGTTCATCATCACCAAGCCCTTATTACATGAAATGTTAAAGGGACTTATCTAAGAAAAAGAAGATAAAAAATATGAACAGTAAAAAAACAGCAAACTCACAGGTATTAACAACCAGACCTAAAACAAAAGCCAACTAAGCAAATCACTACAACAGGAGCAGAACACAGAAATGGAGATCACATGGAGGGTTAGCAATAGAGGAATGGGAAGAGGAGGGAGGGGGACAAGGTACATAGAACAAGTATCACAGACGGTGGGTAGAAAGTAGACAGGGGGAGGGCAAGAATAGTGTGGGAAATGTAGAAGCTAAAGAACTTATGACACATGGGCATGAACTAAAGGGGGGAATGTGGGTGGGAGGGGGTGTGCAGGGTGGAGGGGAATGATGGGGGGAAATGGGACAACTGTAATAGCATAATCAATAAAATATAATTAAAAAAAGAAAAAAATTAAAAAAAAAGAAAGAAAATGGAAAAGCAATGGCTACAAATCTGTGCATCAGACACAAAGGATTCAAAGGGGATAAAAGAACCAGTCTATTCTCTATTGTTCAGTTTCAAGAAACTGGTTAAGGGAATCAGATTGGAGTTTCCAAAATGGTTTGCTTTGGTCTTACCCACACATTGTTTTTTTTTTTTTTTTTTTTAAGGAAGAAATTCACACAAATTCACATAAAATCCAGATCTCCCAATATCTGTCAAAAAAACCTTAAGATCTGGTAACGTTTCCATGTGGCAACAACTGACTGGTACATAACGGAGTTTGGGACCCCTGTCCTACACTAATATAAAGACAGACATGGTCTTTGTGTCAATCAGGTAGAATTAATTCAATGGTAATGAATACGGTGGTAGGTGTGTGTGTGTGTGTGTGTGTGTGTGTGTGTGTGTGTGTGAGAGAGAGAGAGAGAGAGAGAGAGAGAGAGAGAGAGAGAGAGAGAATTTCCCTAAAAATTTTTTTGGTCTCTTTGTAATGGCACTCTGCCACTTAAATATGGTCCATCTTACGATTTTTGCTGCCTCATATATTATACACACATTTAATATAAGGACTACATTAAATGTTCCATGTATATTGTTTAGGAGCCTTTAACTGGCACTAGACTCATAACACAGCCCACATATCTTACTAAACAAAAATTAAAGGTTTATTTGCAGAAATCAACTCACCTGCAAAAGTACCTGCCCACAACAAAATTCAAGATGGGATCATTGTGGGGGAGAAGCGGGGTAGCGGGTGGAGGGAAAAAGGAAAAAGGATTCATGAACACAGACAATGGTGGTGATTGCGGGGATGGGGAATGGGGGAGTATAAGGCAGGTAAATGGTAATGAAAAAATACAATAAAAAATAAATGAAAAAATAAAGGATATTTCTGCTTAGTAGAAAAAAAAGGTGGGATCAGCTTTTGTTTATTCAGTCATCCAGTATCTCCTATTACGAGCACATAATGTGTCAAGTACAGAAAAAGGCAATTTTAGAATTGTAAAAACCAATGGCCAAGTGTTCACTCGGGCTTGCCTAGTGCTACACTGCATTTACTTCTCAACCTGGGTACTACTGTTATTTCGAGCCAAACAACCCTTTGTTGCGGTGGCTGTCCCGTGCGCTATAGAATGTTTAGCAGCATCTGCAGCTCTTACCTGCTAGGTGCCAAGGGCATTCTCTCCATTTCCCAGACCAAGCTATGACAACCAAAAATGTTTCCAGACACTGCCAAAAGTCCTCTGGGTTACAAATTAAAACATTTTAAGTAATGTCAGTAGAAATATATACAAACTTCATAATTAATGATCTTTCTTTCTCCCTCTATACCTATATACAAAAAATGATCAAACATTGGCTAATTCACAATATCCTAAGTAAATAAAATTGTGGACATTTAAAAAAATAGTGATGCCAAAATACACTAAGAAACTTAATATTTATATAAAACCCAAATGACATTTTAAAAACTAGTATCTCCATTTTTAAGTCCCGTGGTTAAGCTTCCACTATAGTTGAGTTCTTATTCTGCTAATTCAGGCTCTTTTCTGAACACAGGTTTCTATATTCCAATACATAAAACATTAATATAGCCTCATATTCATGAGAAGAACTTCCGAGATGTTTTGTTATACAATAGGATAAGCATAGAAAAGGAAATTAAATGAAATTCAGTCAGAGATTACTGACCCTCTAATTGAAAGGGTTATTTAGTAGGAAGAGGACAGAAATATTAATTAAACCTACATAGATTTTTAACTAGTTTTAAGTTTCATTTGTTAATTCTGCTTATTTTTCTTATTGTTTTATAATTTTCTTGTCTAAATATTAACTAGTAAGTGAAGACCAACCTCGTTATTTAAGAAGGGGAAAAAGGGAACGACAGCTAATTTTTACTGAGTCCTTCTTTGCCAGAAACTTTATTAAGATACTTCATCTCATTTCATTCTCAAAACAGCTCTACGAGGTAGAAGTTATGATTCCCATTTTACAGCTGAAAGAATCATGCAAAATTAGGGTTTGAGCTAGGCAGGACTGGCTAAATGAAAAGCACAAATAATTATACTCTACCTAATTCCAAAGAGGGAGTCAGCAATAATAACATTCATTACAGCATTCTCTTCCCTCTACTGTAAAATACAAGAGGCTGAAAACAATAGCTAAAAGAAGGGTCTCAATCTAAAGAGTTTGACAATAGAGCAAAGAATCCCCAAATAAATAAAAAGAAAAAGTGAACATAATCTAGTGGTAACAAAATTCAGACATAGATGGTTTTCATATCTGTTCAAAAGAACTCAACACTGGACAGCAGGAACACACCCACAACTTCAAGACTCCAGCCAGGAGTGCTGACGAGCGTCAGTAAAAATGTCAACTTACTGCCAAAGGATCCAGATCAGTGGAACTTTCCAGTTCCCTAAGGAAGCAATATAGAGATGCCTACAAAATGGTTCCAGAATCCAATCAGAACTAGAAATTTAAAACCCAGGCTCACAGACCAGGCTCTGCGCATGAAATATCTTCTTCATGAAAGGATCAACAGTAAATCTGACAGAGGTGCTCCACTTGTGCCTCAATCCAAGGTTTAAGGCCTGGAAGTCACCTGACTTATGCCACTGCTTGCAAAGTTCTTCAACTTTTCCTTCCAGGTTTTGTTTCATGGAAGAAAAATAAAACTATCATCTTTTAACATGAGGGAGGGAGTGCTAACTTTTCTTCCTGGCATCCTGTCCCCTGCATATTGAAAAGCATGCCCACAAATGTAAACACACACACCCCTTTCAAATGCCTGTCCGAATCCTAAATAAATCAGAACGTGTGTTAGGGAGAGCAGCAAGAAAAGCCTCAGCAAGAAATCATTTAAGTTCCAAAGTTCTAGCAAATTGTTACCTGAAAAGGCAACTTAACTTTTCCAACTATAAGATAATGAAAAAAGTTCATAACCTTGTTGTTTTAAAGGAATTCCCATGCATGGAATCAGATCAAAGTTAGTTCCCAGTTTAAGAACTGAAACAACTCTGGCCTGGAGATAAAACAGTGACAATTTCCTTGACAAACCTCTGTTGGAACAGCTGTTCCCATCTGTCCACTTCCCTCCCTTACTCTAAAAGCTAGTTCAAGGTCTGGATTTATCAGTTAAATTGTGGTAATTGGAAAAAAAAAAAAAAAAAGGCACATTTCCTAGGACAAAATATGGAAATAACATGATGTCCCATTTCAACATTCACAAACATGTTAAACTGACCAAAGCATATTTAAATAACTTCATATCATTCATTCTTACTAATGCTTACAGATTTGTTATCTTTTGGGGCTTTCTTCCAAAATGACTGTCTATATACTAAGTTTAATAAATATTAAGGTTATTTCTTCTGAAAAAAGGGAAACAACTGGAAAAGAAGAAAGCTGTTCAAAAAAGTTTTCACACCATGGGCATTAAAAGTCTCCTAAGCTAAGACAGACACGGGGTTCCTTTTCCTTGTGACCCTCTACGCTACCTAAATTCACTGTATAACTGATCATGAACAAAAGAGAGGCACAGTCTGAATGAACTCCAGCAGGAATAATACACTATATTGAAAAGGTCTGCTCCCTCTGTACTGTTTTGATTATAGCCATTTTGTCCTTTACAAGGGAAGCCTTGACTTCCTCTGCACAACTCACCCATCCTAGCTGAAATAACCATTTCTATTTAACATGAAAACACTAATTAGAGTTTTATCACCTTTCTAAACACAAAGCAGTCTCTACGAACACAATGTTTATCAGAAAGCAAAATTGTGAATAACCTAAATGTTCTTATAGGGACAGGGTTTCATGACACGGACATTTAAAGCCAGAATATCAAATAAATCTACATGTACTAACATGAAATGTGTTAGTGTATATATTTCAGTATTTTTAAGCAAAAATCAAAAAAATTTCAGGAAAATAGGCTTACATGATTCCATTTATGTAAATAAAAACACCTTTTATATGTACAGATATATATACAAAGATTGTTAATACTCAGGGAATGGTCTACCCTAGAGCTATCCAATTGAAATACAATGGGAACCATAAATGGGAACCACTCACGGTAATTTTACATTTTACAGCAGCCACATTAAAGAATGTAATGGAAAAATAATTTTAACCATTCATTCTATTTAACCCAATATATTAAAAATAGTTTTGATTTCAATAATAAAATGGATGCAAAAATTGAGATAATTGTCACTAAAATATTCTCCATTAATTCTTCTTGATGTGCGGGCTCAAGAATCTAGTTTCTTATTTGTAAATGTGATAAAGGAGTACTAACCACAACTGAAATGATATTCTTACTTCTCGGAAGTCTTGTTTTACAATATTTATATCTCACCTCTTTCTTGATTATTTTCAATGAATGTTCATAAAATAAGGCACTTAGTTAAAATAACAAAAGGAAGAAAAAGAAAAAAGGTGGAAAGAAGAGAAGATATAGAAAAGACTTTCTGTTTTCAAGAGCAATTTAGACCCAAAAGAGAAAAAACACAAAGCCATTAAATATGCTAATGAAAATCAGGATAAATTCCTTAAAAACTCTTTTCCCTACTGCCCCTCTCCACAGGCTTACTCAGTTCTATTTTTTTTCTTGAAGCCATAAGAAAATCCCCTAAAGCAACAGAGAGAGTCACCCTGAACTAGCTTAGCAATAAACAGGACGTGGGGCCAGCTGGCAGGCTCCGCTCGCGTCCCTGTAACGTCTCCCACAGCTATGCCCTCTAGTCTGCACAGCAACTTTGTGGTGGTCGCCAGCCACAAGCTGAACAGTTTAATAACGGCACGCACATCATATATTAAAACCCCTCATTACATTCTAACTGGCACCTATGCTAAATGGGAGAAAACAACAGAGTTATCCATGCGGAAACCCAAGGTTAAGTGCAGGAAAGGCTGAGGGAATACCATGTGTTTCCTGACTAGGAAACAAGGCTTCCAGGCACATATCAGAGCTTTTGCTCACTCTGACAAGAATGTGTGCTGCGAAACACACTGCTGTGGAAACAACACGTCCACAAGAGGACAAGTCAACCTGAAATAAAGGAAATATCAGTAGTTGCGAAATAAGCCTTGTGGCACGAGAAGGAACTTCCCGCATGTCTATGCTTGAACTATGGCGTGATTAAGCTGAAATAAATTGTCATTCCAATCATTTAATAGACAGTACAGTCTGTTTCCGGGGTCAGTTACTTCCTGAACATGAGCTATAGAACAAAAAACATTCCGCTGTTAAGATTAAGACTGACAGGAGAATATATATAACCAAAAGAATAAGAATGAAACCTCCTTAGCTCAAAGTTTTCCCAAGACTTTTTAAAAATGGTGATCATTAGTAAAAGCTATCTATATATTCATTCATTCAACAAACACCTATAAATTATTTACGATGTACCAGACTGGAGACAAGAAACAAAGATACAAGGTCTATGCCCTCAGGCTCACAGTGCAACAGTGGAGAATGACATGTAAACTGATGGAGTACAATGTAACACGTGCTACAATGAAGGTGGCTGGAAAGGGATTAGGGTTTTTAGACTTTGACTCTGGCTGATTCAGACAGAAAAGAAGCTTATTTAAAAAACACTGGGGAAAAAAGAAGATAATGGGTTTTTCAAGTGTCCATGGAACATATACCAAGATAGACCACATTCAGGGCATAAAACTAATGCCAACAAATTTAAAATAGTGGAAATTATATCCCAGACAAGAAAAAGTTAAAGGAGTTACTTACCACCAAACCACTATTACAAGAAATGCTAAAGTGACTTTTTTAAGAAGAAAAAAAAAAAAGATAAAAATATGAACAATAAAATGGCAGTAACTACATACCTATCAATACTTTAAATGTAAAATTAGGTGGCCCACTCAAAAAAATAAGTAAGAAAACAAGACCCATACATGTGCTGCCTACAACAGCACACTTCAGATGCAACGACACACAGACTGAAAGTAAAGGTATGGAAACTATATGTCATGGAAATACAAAACAAAACAAAACAAAACAAAACAAAACAGCTGGGGTAGCAATACTTCTATCAGACAAAATAGATTTTAAAACAAAGGTTATAAAGAGACAAAGAAGCCCTGGCTGGTATAGCTCAGTGGATTGAGGGTAGGCTGCGAACCAAAGGGTTGCTGGTTTGATTCCCAGGGCACATGCCAGGGTTGCAGGCCAGATTCCCAGTGGGGGCCATGTGAGAGGCAACTACACATTGATGTTTCTCTTTCTCTTCTCTTTCTCCCTCCCTTCCCCTCTCTCTAAAAATAAGTAAATAAAACCTTTAGAAATAATAAAAAGAGACAAAGAAGGACTTTTCATAGATAAAGGGATCGATCCAACAAGAAGAAATAACCGTTGTAAATACACCCAACATAGGAACACCTACATATATGAAGCAAATATTGACAATATTATATAGCCAAGATATGGAAGCAACCCTAAGTGTCCATGGGTAGATAAACTGGATAATGATGTGGTACATGTATATAATGGAATATTACTCAGCCATAAAAAATGAAATCTTACCATTTGTGGCAACATAGATAGAGGTGGGGGTATTACACTAAATGAAATAAGTCAGACAGAGAAAGACAAATAACATAGATTTCCCTTATATTTGGAATCTAAAATACAAAATAAATGAACAAACAAAACAGAAATAAACTCATAGATACAGAGAACAAACGGATGGTTGCCAGATGGGAGGGGGGTTAGAGGGTTAGGTGAACAAAGTGAAGGGGTTGAGAAGTACAAATTGGAAGTTACGAAATAATCACAGGGATGCAAAGTACAGCACAGGGAACAGAGTCAATAATACTGTAATAACCATGTGTGGTGCCAGGTGGGTACTAGAGTTTTTGGGCAGACCACTTGTTTGTAAGTTATATAAATGTCTAACCGCTATGTCGTACATCTGAAAGTATCAAGTGTAATTGAAAAAATTTTAAAAAGATTTTATTTATTTATTTAAAGGGAGTGAAAAGGAGGGGGAGAGAGGGAGAGAAACATTTACTGATTGCCTCTTATTCATGCCCCAAATGGGAACCAAACCCGCAACCCAGGCATATACCCTGACTGGGAATCAAATCTGCGACCTTTTGCTTTGCATTGATATCCAACCAACTGAGCCATGCTGGCCAGAGGAAAAAAAAAAAAAAATGTTTTTTAAAGAAAAGAAAGCAAGTGTATTCTACAACAACAGTGGAATGAATCAATTCCTATCAAAATTTCAGTGTTTTTAGATACAGACAAAATTACTCTAAAATTTACATAAAATGAGAAAGAAACTAGAATTAAACTACTTTTTAAAAGAAATAATAAAGTAGAAGAAATCAGTTTACCAAATTTCAAGACATACTACTTAAGTCAGTTGTCAACTTTGTGTGGCATTGGAACAGGACAGACATGTCAATGGAACAAAAGAGAGCCCAGAAATAGACAGAACCACACAATATGCCCAACTGTTTCTTGACAAAAGTACAAAAGCAGCTCAGTGAAAAGGTGAAAAAGCAATCTGATGGCCTTTTCAATAAATGGTGCTCCAAACAGTCAGCAAAGGCAAAAAAAATTAATTTGATCCACATCACATACCTTATACAAAAATTAACTCAACATTAATCATAGAGCTAAATATAGAACATAAAACTATAAAATGTTTAGGCAATAGCAAAGGAGAAAACCTGTAGGACTTAGGAGTAGGCAAAGAATTCTTAGACTTGACACTAAAAGTACTATCAATAGAAGGCAAAACAAAATTGATGAACTAAACTTTATCAAAACAAAGACAATTGCTATCTGAAAGATCCTCTTAAAAAGAATAAGAAAAGCTATACACTGGGAGAAAATATTTGCAAACCACATGCCTGATAAATTACTAATAGCTAGAATATATAAAGAACTCTTAAAGCTCGATAATAAAAAGTCTAAATGACTCAATTAGAAAATGGGCAAAAGACACGAACAGTTTTTTACCAAAGTCTGTTCCACTTAATCCACTTTACCAAAGAGGATATATATAGATGGCCAAAGAGCACATGCAAAGATACTTACCACCACTATCCATTAAGAAAATATAAATATAAATATAATCATAATGAATCACTACACACCTACCAGAATGGCTAAAATAAAAAACAGTGACAATGAGAAACTGGGTCCCTTACACGCTGCAGGTAAACGCGTAAAATGGTACAGCCCCTCTAGAAAAGCTTGGCAGTCTCTAATAAAAACTGTCCGTGCAGCTACCAAATAACCCAACAACTCCACCCCACTCAGAGAATTTACCTCTGAGAAATGAAATTTTAATTGTGGTAAGTAGATTAATGCCTCCCTATCCCTCCGGAATTGTAAATTAGTTACCTTACAGGGCAAAGAGGATTGTGCAGATGTGGTTAATGGAATGGACCCCCTGAGATGGGGGAGGTAATACTAGATTATCTGGGCCCTGATCTAATCACAGGAATTCCTGAAAGCACAGAATCTTTCTCACCTGGGTCAGAGACATTAGATGGAAGGAGTAGAGATTCATAGCTTAAGAGGGAATCAAGCAGCTTTGACATTTGAAGGGGGCTGTGAGTCTACAGCCACACCACCGTGAACACGCCAACTCTCGAATGAAGGGGGCCATAAGCCAAGGAACAGGAATGGTCTCTAGAAGCTAGGACTGGTCCTTAGCTGACAGCAAGAAGTGAGGACCTTAGTCCTGTAATCGCACAGAACTCAGACTGCTTTGGTTTTAGCAGTGAGACCCATGTTGGAATTCTGATGATCTAGAAATTTGTAAGACAATAAATTTATGCTGAATCGGCAGCTAAGCTTCTCATAATTTGTCATAGAAAACTTATTTGTCACATAAAAACCTGTACACAAATATTTATAATACTTATATTTCTAATAGCCCCAAACTGGAAACAGCGCAGGTATCCTTCGATGAATGGTGAAATGAATGGCGGTACATCAATACCACAGAAAAGGAGTCCGTAATGAAAGAGAACAAACTATTGCTACACAGAGTGAAAAAAGGGCCACCTGAAAGGTTATATACTGTATGCTTCTATTTACTTAACATTCTTGAAATTACAAAATTACAGAAATAGAGAACAGATTAGTGGCTGCCAGAATTGGGGACAGGAGGAAAGTGGGTATGGTTACAGAAGCAACACAAGGGACCCTAGTGGATTGGAAATGTTCTTTTGTCTTCATTGTATCAATGTCATTACCCTGGCTGTGATATTGTAAGATGTCACCATTGGGGGAAACTGGGTCAAGGGTTCAGGAATCTCTCTGTATTATATTACACAACTGCATGTAAGGCTATAATCCCTCAAAAGAAAGACCTCAATTTAAAAAAGAGGTATTGGGTTACTAACAAAATCCAGGAGACTAAAGTACCAAGTTCTGAGGCCACATCAGATCTGGGCAGGTGAGGATGCTGCTGTCATGGCGGCCGTGCACATGTTATAGCTGGCACCCCAAGAGGGCCCAAGATTTTTGGAGTTCCTTGCCTCTGCCTCTCTAGCCTTGGACTCAAAATCCTGGGCACACGTCTGATTCATGAAGCCCAGGTTCCAGACTGAAACCTAGTTGCAAAAGAGGCTAGGAAATCAAAGGTTTTGAATTTTCAGCTCCTTGCCCCCCATAAAGGGTGGCATCTATGAGGTTTTTGAAGATCTCTTAGGAGGTCAGGCACTAGACAGAAAGATGGGTCACAATAATGGGGGCAAAGATTTTCAAAATAAACATTAAGATGGAGCTGAGTGAGGTGTCAAGTAAACTGACATGACTATGAGGGATTTCACATAAGAAAACTTAAGTATATTTTAGAGGTCATGCCAAAAAAATATTCCTAAACTGCTTGAACAGAATAAGGAAAACCAACAAAGGGAACAGTGTAAACAGCTTAAAAGAGAGAAGAAAAGCACCAGATATGGAAGAAATACGGTATTTTAATGGTGAAAACCAACAGGTCTTAGGAGAAGCAGTGCTTCATATCAGATGTGCAAAATAAGTCATTAAATGTATTTCAAAAGGTTGGTATTCTTTCCTGTGCTCAGAGTGGTCAGAAATGTTTCTTTCACGTCACTTCAAACTAATCAAATGCAATGAACCACTTTGTACTAGTTGTAAGGAAAGACACTGCAAAGCAATATAGGATATCTGCCCTTACAGAGCTCACAATGAACTTCCAGCTCTAGGCAAGACATGTTTACCACAACCTAAACATTTTCCACATAAAGACCTGGAAATGCTCGATAAAATATACCAGAAGTTATTTTAAATGTGCAGTTAAACTCACAAGACAGAAAGAAAACCCTCAGGGTGCCAGAATTGGAAAATGAACTAAAAACCACAGTAGCGGCACATGAGGTGTTACAGTGGCTACAGGGAGTGAGCAAAGTAGGGGAAGACGTTTCAATAACTTCCGACCTGGGCTTTGCTATCCATGTAATAAATGGACTGGCCTTAGGCTTACAATAAGGTGGAAACCTAGAACTAAAACCCTAAATACAGTGGAAATTCTATGCATCCTCAGGGAAAGGACTAGGAAACATTCACCTAAGAGCCTGGGAAGCAGACAAGAAAGCTTCTCTCTGCTTGGGCTGTAGGGAATAGAGGGGAAAAAAGTATCTCCTGACAACTGGGTCTGTTATCATAAGAATTTGTGGCTCAGAATTATTTCAATTATAATACCTCAATGTTCCAGGAACTACAAAGCAAGAAATTAACATAAAAATTAGCCCAATCCAGGGCATCTAGAAGAAGGAAATTCATCTCCACTTTAGAGAAATATAACTTCACTGCAGGCCAGATGAGATCACTCCACAGATAAAATCTTGTTTAAAATCAGTAAAACAAAATTACTAAACACAATAGGAAACAATCTACTATAAGGAAGCCAACAAATAAAGACAGCTTTAGAACCCCAGGAACTTCTGATAAAAGAACCATCAGAGCCCTGGCTGGGGTGGCTCATCGGACTGAGTGCTGGCCTGCAAACCAAAGAGTCACTGGTGCCATTCCCAGTCAGGGCACAAGCCTGGGTTGCAGGCCAGGGCCCCAGTAGGGGGTGTGTGAGAGGCAACCACACATTGATGTTTCTCCCTCCCTTCCTCTCTATAAATAAATAAATAAATAAATAAATAAAGAAAGAAAGAAAGAAAGAAAGAAAGAAAGAAAGAAAGAAATAAAGAAAGAAAGAAAGAAAAAGAACCATCAGAGAAAGCAACTATAAAGGAAGTATACTTAAAATTACAAATATAAAAGAAAACCACAAAACTATAAAAATAAGGTTCTATGGGGGGGAAAAAGCAAATTTGAAAATTAACCAACTAGAATTTTTAGAAATAGAAAATTTAGTCACGGAAATTAAACTCAATGGACAAGTTAAAACAGATTAGACACAGCTGAAGAAAAAGTAAAGAAATGAACATAGGTAACAGCCAGAAGGCAGCTCAAGAAAATAATGAGATGGAAAATACCACAGAGAAGTGAAGTGATATGAAGAACAGAATGAGACGATCTGACATATACCTAACTTAAGTTCTAGAAGGAGATAATAGAATGTAGAGGCAACATTCAAAGAGATAGTGCCTGAAATTTTCCCAGCTCTGTGTTTCTTCAGCTTTGTAAAATGGGAGAATTCAAGAGATAATGAATTAAATGCTGGACCAATATGGTCTTAAGGGAATAGAGAATAAATTTCTACCAAGCAGTGAAAATCCGGGTCTAGGGCTCAGGAGAAAGGCAGTACTAGAAGAGCAGAGCAGAAAATCGCCCACAGAGAAGAGATGGCTAAAGCTACTGGAGTAGGTGAATGCTGTTATTAAATGCATAAAGAGAAGAGGCCTGTGCATCTTGGGAAAACTCTAAACAAGTATAGAAAAGAGGGCAGTAGAAAGCTCGGAAGCACACCAGTCTTACCAGAAAGGGGTGTCCAGAGGTAGTGTATCATAATTAGATGTCACATCCTATTGGGAGAAAGGAGTCGTGTTCCACTTTCCAATCAATGTCCTCAGTGACTGATAAAATGTAAGGAAAATAAAAGCCTTTATCACCAACTTTCCCTTCTATACCTGGAAAACAATGATCCTTTGCTTTCATTAAAGTGTTAAACAAAGTCCTATTTCAAAGGAGTTTTTAAAAAGTTTAACTCCAATTTCAGGAAGACAGGTACTTCATAATCCAAGCCTTCAGAGAGCCGAAATCTGCCCGACTCATCCTTGTGGTGTGGAACACACAGCTGACCCAAGTTAGCCCAATAGGAAAGCTGGCTTCACCACATCAAGACTGAGAAAATGAGGTTCAGATTAGTCCGATGTAAGCTAAATCGGAATGACTTTCTGAAATTATATCAAGAACTTGGATTTGCTTAACCCACAGCACAACACAGAACATGGCTAGGACGCAGACACGACGTCTGTGGTTACTGTTCTAAAGGGAAGTTTTCCTCAAACCTTTTCTTTGAAGCTAGTTATACCAGACAAAAGACCAAGATCAAGAGTGTTTGGTACGTGGTATTCCCTGGATCTTTCTACTTCTCACTTCTGGTCCAAATAAGTCCTGTTACACTCTAACTATAAAGGAAACTCTCTTCTTTTGGTTTCTGCCTCCTAAAGCTCACCATCTCATAGGCAGCTGAGGCTAAAGGATCCCAATTTAAAGTAGAAGTCAATGCAAAAAATGGGGGTTTTCCTGCTCATTCTCAAATTAGCAGCCATTGAAACTGTATCTCACATTTTAAAGTCAAGGAAAGGCTAATAATCAAAAGGCTGTGACTTTTTCATGGTCATATGCACCCAGAATTACTAGATCTAAAGAAGACGACTTGTTCAACTTTTCCATTTTCTCAACAATATGGAAGTATTAACCCAGTTTAAAAGCTTAAATTATTTCAACTGAAATTTGTCATAGGTACCCTTGGGTAACAGGGTTTGGGCAAGAATCCAGGGCTAAGTAACTGAATATAGTAAATGTTGAACTTCACATCAGCCTGCTTTTCAATCCCTGACCAAAATAATTAGCACATAGCTGCTAAGCCTCTCCCATAAAAAAAAATTTCCCACTCCAAATTAAAATTTTACCCCCCAAAACTTGATCAGAACACTGATTGTTATGCTTTGGACAAATGATATTCTTCACTGATGTTTAAACATTTGGAAATGCACAGTAACTTCCAACACTGAGGACCTGAGAGAGAAGCAGCACCGCATTTTAAAGGATGTATACAGTCCCTAAAATGGCTCACAGTTTTCCTCAGGGTTTGTAAAACTCAGATTTTTACCTGAATTCTTCTTAAATGACTGAGAATTAACTCTGTTGATTTGATACAGGATGGACACTATCTATAGGCAATACCCAAAATCTTACTCTTTTTTTAACACTTGACAAGTGCACAAAAATGTAGCACTAGTTTAATTCTTGGAAAAAAAAAAAAAAGGTATGTTTTTGGTACATGTTTTCAAAGGAGGGAAAATTTTAAGCCACAGCTCTAGTAAACTAGCAGCTTGTCACCATTCAGTTAACATAATGATTGTGGAGAAACCCTGATGACGACTGGTAACCGTGTGCCGAAATGGGCCCTCACGTAACACCGGGCAGATTTCAAATGCGTACTGCCTAACTGGCAACATCTATTAGGATTCATGGCGCACATACATTTGATGACCCAGCAACCACACTTCTAAGAATCTATCCTCCAGAAATAACGGCACAAGAACATAAAAAAAAAATATGTGCAGAGAATTATTACAGAATTACTCATAACTGTAAAAGTTGGAAAGCTAATGTTCAATAAAGGAATGGCTCCTCAAATTAGAGAATATTCACGCAATGAAATGGCACGCAGGCATAAAAAATGAAGGTGTTTATACCAAGCCTGGCAAGATGCCTAGGGTAGACTTTTAAGTAAACATTCAAGTTGCAGATTAACATAGAGTCAGTTCATTTCTGTTTTAATGTATATACGATTACAATATATTAGCATAGAATTAAGAAAAATCTGCACAAAACTGATAACCAGTTAACAACAATTTGCCTCCGAGGCTGGGAATGAAGAAAAGGCATGTAGCAAGAAGATTTCACTGCCTGCTTTCTGAAAAAATTTAAGAAGTGGGACTCTGGGTCATTTTTACTTTCTTATTTGCAGTAAAACAACAAAAACAAACTAACAATAAAAGCTTCATTTATCAAAGAAACAATGAGAAAAGAAAAATCATCTTTACTTTCTAAACATAATAGTAGAGTTGAAAACAAAACAAATTCTAATAAAAGAAAAATGTAGAAACTGTATAGCTTGTAGAACTCTCATTCCAAAAGGCTAACCCAATTAGCCAAAGAAAAATGTGCGCACTCATACACCAAACCTTGCTCGTCCTTCAAGTTCCCTTCAAGTTCCCGGAATCTTGCCAAAGACAAGCTACCTTTTCAGGGAGGATTCTGCCCTCTAGTGTACACTAAGAGAAGCTAAAACACATGCAACAATTAAATCAATAAATTAGTGAAATTCAGTGATTTCATTAGTAAAATGGAAGTATTCCCATTTTATCCCTAGAGCATCACAATTTTAACCTTAAATGGAAGCCTCCATATCCTTGTTTCTAAACCAGTTTCCTATTAATCTAATAAAATAAACTGATGAGCAAGATAAAACCAGAGGCATGGACTCATGGAACAGACTGATGATCTCAGAGGGGTGGGGGAGGCTGGAAGAGATTAGCTGAAGTACATATATGCAAAGGCCATGGACACAGAAAACAATGTGGTGAAGGTGGCCAGGTGCTTGGTGGAGAAGGGCAAAGGGCAGGGGGAATGGAAGGTTAAAAAAAAAAATCAATTTTCTATTATCATACTGAGTAAACTTTGTGAACATTGTAACTTTGGCTACCTATTCTTTCTATTCTTTCCTACATTCCCAAGATGTGCCCAAAGCACATTACTAACTCATAATTCACACCAAGAAAACTTTGGTACAATCAAGGGTATAGAGATATAGCAAAATAGCCCTGGCTGGTGCAGCTCAGTGGATTGAGTGCAAGCCTGTGAACCAAAGGGTTGCCAGTTTGATTCCCAGTCATGGCACATACCTGATTTGTGGGCTAGGTCCCCAGTAGGGGGCACTCAAGAGACAACCACACATTGATGTTTCTCTCACTCTCTCCTTCCCTTTCCCTCTCTCTAAAATTAAATAAATAAAATCTTTTAAAAATATATAGCAAAATAAAATTTTAAAAGTTTGTAACAGATATAGGCACCTGACTCTTAAACTCAGATATTTGAAACTTGTTGACACTATAATTTAAGGCCAAAGGAAAAAGGGTGCATTGTGCAATAAAGTCTATCTCCTCATCAGATTTTCCCCTCATCAGATTTTCAGAGAACACCAGAATATGTTCAATTCCAGGCAACCTTGACAACCACTAGAGACACTTCCTAGGTTCATAGTATTTGCTGTAAGTATTCAATCCAAATTGACATAGGTAACCCTATCCTGGTGACCACAAATGGAAAAAGGTTTTGCTTGGAAAGCTTTTCTATGTTCAGGATCTCACTAAGATGCTCACATTGGCATGCACTTCATTGCTTGATTCAAATGTCAAATATTGCCCCCACCCCCAACAACAAAAGCAAAAGAATGCCACTAGTCTCTCCATGATTCTTTGAGTTACCAGCTTGTCCTGGAACAATCTCTTCAAATCAAGAATGTAAATGAGAATGAGACTACCTTTAATAAATTCAATATATTCCAACTATTCATGGGGAAATCTTAAAAGAATTATTTACTTTTAATTTCAAATCCATTTACTCTATACCTGTAAGACCTATAGAAGTCTATGTTAAAAAGCAAATTAAGAATAAATTAAAATCTAATGAAACAGAGTTTAGCATCCACTGAAGAGCATGGAAGTAAAAATCTTTGGCCCTGAGAAAAAGCACATCATTCTGGAGCAGCTAAGCAATATAAGAGCAGTACCACCAAGGCTGCCAGAGTCAATCACTTCCATTTGCTGCATTATCTCCTGGAAGCATCCTCTTAAAAGCTATTGCTAGCTAGTCCTATCCAGAACAAATGGCTGCCAGAAGAGAGGCACTTAACTCAAGATGGTGAGGGTCTCTCCTGTCTGACTCCCTAGGCAACACCCTCACATCTGCTGCCCACCACGAGGACTCAGACCTCCGCTGGAGCTCACCACCAGACAGTGACAGCCACAGCCATGATTCCCCAGCTGACCACATCTTGTCCACAGCTTCCTTGTTGACTATTAAAAGATTATCAACATACAAACACAACTGGAATTCAATTTTTAAATCATGCTAGCCCCTTAAATTTCATGAGATAGGAATGACGCTGAAATAGTGGAAACCTGGACTGGCTATAGTTAATGGGGAAAGACTTACAAAAGAAAAGGGAGGAAACAGTCATCTCACTTCCTTCAAAAATAACAAAATACGAAATAGCTTTCAAATTATAAAGCTAAAGAAAGATTTTTTAAAATATATAAGGCTAATTAGGAGGGCAAGAAAGAGGGCGTGGCACAGTGGCAGAGAGCCTAGGCTTTGGTCTCAAATAAATCTGGACTGGAATCCTGAAATACATGTAGCACTGTGCCTTAAATTTGGTAAGCTGTCAACAGAAGCTACATAGTCTTCTTAAAAAAGGTAAGGAAATGTTTAACCTGCACTGTGAGAAGATAATATGTCTAAAGAACTGGTTCCAACAGAAACTGATCTGATCACTGAAGGGGAACTTGTCATCGCAGAGTGTGAAACACCTGACTAGAGGAACCAGGCAGGTAACAGGTGAGGGAAGCAGCTGAGCAGGGACCAGAGAAGGGCAAGCCCCGTCCACTCTGCTCCAGTTCACTGCTGCTGTAAGGAAAGAGGGAGGGCTGTGGCACAACTTCTCATTTCTGAAGAAAAGCCAGTGATCCTGATTTTTATGTCAACTCTCCTGAATTTCAAACACTGGCCAACCAAGGACTCCAGCTTCCTAACACAATGTGTTTCAAAGGGGACATTGCTGGTGTTTTGGAAAAGAAAATTCTCTAGACAAACTGCCTTAAGCAGTACATGATATTTAGTATCCCTGAACCCTACCAGTGGTCTCAAGTCCTATGACAACCAAAATATGTCACCTCACATTTCTGAACACCTCTTACTGGCAGTACCACATCTGCTAAGAATAACAAACTTAAATTCAAAGTTAGTGGGAGAGTCAAGAACATCTATTTACAAACAGTAATAGAATAAGGACAGGGATAGCCCCGAGTCGACTAAAACCAAAATCCCAAATTATCATCCAACAAAAAATCTCACTGAATAGAAAGCTTACAGGTGCTTGTGGGAACAAATCAAGGCCTAATTCCCTCTCCTTACTTCTAGAATTAATTACGACGGAAGAAAACTGCCTTACCTTTTCTGCAGCCAGTGCTTGTATAGTGTTGCTAGACCTTAGTTTTCCATCAATATCTTTCTTCCTAGAGCAGGAACTTTCATACAGAACTGCACACGCTTCAAATCACGGCAGAAGAAATCTAGGTACCCAAGTCCCTAGGGTACTAACACTCCTGGATTTTGCTCTTATGGCTCACTCACTCTCCCATTCAAGACCATATTTGAGTTACCATATGACCCAGCAATTCTATACCTTGGTACATACCCAAGTGACACAAAAATGCATGTACATATAAAAACTTGTATATGAATGTTCACAGAAGCATTATTCATAACCAAAGGTGGAAACAAACCTATGTCCATCAACTAATAAACTACAAAATGTAGGATATTCATACATGAAATATTATTTGGCCACAATGAATGAAGTACAAACACATGAATGAACCTTGAGGACATAATGCTAAGTCAAAGCAGCCAGACACAAAAGGATTAAAAATATTGGATATTTCCATGTATAGGAAATGTCCAAAAAGGCAAATCTAGACACAGAAGATATATTAATGATTACTTAGAAGTGGGAAACAGGTGGGGATGGAAGTGAAGAGTGAGCGCATTTCTTTTGGGGGTGATAAAAATGTTTTGTGGTTGCATAGCTTTATGAATGCACATCTCTATGAATATGCTAAAAGCCAACGAACTGTAAAATTTAAGTTGTTGAATAAATGAAAACAGCTCAAAAAAGCTGTTTTTAGAGGGGAAAAAAGCACATTTAAAATAATTAAATTCGCAAATACCACTTTGTTCTCATATAGACCAGAGTCCAAAAAATGTCACAGGTTACGTCTGCTAGAATTACCCACTTTCTTCTAATTATCTTAATTATTATGATGACCAACAAGCTCTCACTCATGATACTTAGTGAAACAAGCTGACCTCCCTCTTCTGGAATGGCCATTCCCTAAGGCATTAAGCAATCTCAACATGTTTCATTGACTCTCGAACAATGTGGGTTTGAACTGCGTGGGTCCACTTACACATGAATTTTTTCAACTGACCCATGCAGTTCAAACCTACACTGTTTAAGGGTCAACTAGAGTTGGGAATCTGCACATGCAGAAGGCAAATTTAAGTTATACTTGAATTTTCTTCCTGGGCAGTCAACATTCCTAACCTTGCGTTGTTCAAGGGTCAACTACATCTATTCACCAAGCACACACAGACACAGGCATTTCATGACAGCATCAAACCAGAAGGTAAAGTCAGATTGTAGCTTGTCTTTTGTTGTTGTTGTTGTTGTTGATGTAAATACTGTATTAGCTTTGAAATGCGCCTCTTAACATGAAAACAACTCCTTTAAAAATAAAAAAGCCTGTCTTGGCTGGTGTGGCTCAGTGGATTGAGTGCTGGCCTGAGAACCAGAAGGTCACCAGTTTGATTCCCAGTCAGCACACATGCCTGGGTTGCGGGCTAGGTCCACAGTTGGGGGCATGTGGGAGGCAACCGATCAATGTGTTGCCTGCACATTGATGTTTCTCTCCCCCTCTTTCTCCCTCTCTTCCCCTCTCTCTAAAAAGTAAATAAATAAAATCTTTCAAAAAAATCTTTACATCTAATATTTAAAAATAAATAAAATGTTTTTTAAAAAAGAGCCAAAAAACAATTAACATAGGTCAGAGGTCTAATCGATCTTCATAGTTAGAGCTTCTGATAAAAAATTAGAAACATTTCCACCTAATATTATGGCAATATCGGATTTTTGTTATGTTAAGTGAAATGTTCAATGCTCTCTATCAAAAGACTACATATATTGAAAAATTTAAAAACTTTAAAAAGCCAACAAAGTCTTAACTCACATCCAGGGAGTCTGGGGGAGATGAACTGGCCAGACCGGAAGACTCTGTTGCCTGGGAACTGACTGGTCGTTAGGCTGAACGGTGATAAACCTCAGAAAGTCAGGCATCACTACGGTCTTCTCAAGTCTTTAATCTGGGTCTTCACTGTGATCAACTCTCTCTTGCATCCTTGGGGCAAACACTGCTAAACTGAGACCACCCATGATACTACTTGAGACTTCACAATAAAGCCCCCTCTCCCTTTTTTAGGTCAATCCCAATCTACAGGAGTGAGCAGAAGTGGGTTTACAGTTGTGAGTACACAAAACACAGAGTTTATTCTTGTATTATTATTTACTTATTAATAATTGTATTATTTATCATTTTATTATTGTTATTATTTCATATCCTTACTTATGATTTATCTTTTAGGTAATGATGAATGGTTTCAACCTACTTTTGCCCCATGCTGTATAAGGAGGTAACTAAATAAAAAGCCCCTAACTAAACAAGTTAGTGCCTATGGTAGGGTTATAAACTTCAACGAGACTAACAGTCCACTAGTAGCCCACTGTTGGAATAAGGCTAAGTAGTGAATGTGCAGTTGAAGACTGACCAGCCAGATACCCACAAATGCTGGGAGAAGCTGGGTGTCAGTGGCCAACAGTATTGGTAACGAGGACAGAGGGGTGTCTGGGGTGGGGGGTGAAGTGGATCAAGAGTTTAGAGTAACAAAACTATGGGAATTTGAACACAAGAGCACTGCCCTTTCTAAACCAAAAGTAGAGTGCTTCTTGTCGTCTCTAATTTGGGCCTCTAATTAAAATTGGATGTTTGGTTTACTGCATTCCCAAAGCATAAACTTTGGCTTTTTATAGCCTAAGCAGTGTTCTATTTTAAACATGTGAAGGAAATGCATTTTCAGTTATAAACATTTGCTCCTGCGAATCTGTTCTTATTTGCTAGCAAAGGATGTGGGACAGGATGTTTCACTCTGTTGCTCTGGTTTTCCTGTATTGCTTAAATCTGTTTAGAGAGAAGAAAAATAAATAAATAAAGTGTTTCTGCTGGGCAATTTCTATAAACTGAAGTAACTCCAAAAATGAAAATGAAAAGTCTGTGGAAAAAAATATTAGAATGATTTCTTTTAATAAACTGGATTATTCCTATCAGTTTTTCCCCTGAAAAGACTTTCCACACCATGCACGTGCAGCTGGCAGCAAATACTGAAGTCGGCACTGATCAAATGTGCCCCCTTAGACACCCCGGACCAGCTGACTTCCTCCTGACCCTGTCTTTTCCCAAGCACAATTACAGCTGTGGAAGCTTTTTGAGATAAAAAAAAAAGAATCATGCCAACCTTGGTCATCATCTAGATTTACTCAGAAATTCAAAATACACTGCATAATTCAATGAGTCCCCACTTTTATGTACAATTCTGAGGGCTTTCTCACTCTGGCAGACATATCCTTGTGATGTTACATTCCATTATAGTTCTCAAAAAAACTGATTCTGATCAACTTTCACTTTACCCCTTTGTAAGGGTGTCAGCAGTTCATCAATCTACTGAAAGATATCTCATCAGCTGGCCCTTCCAGAGTCCCTCTAAGTCCTCCATGCCGCTCTCTGCCCAGGTGCCGTCCTGCACAGACAAAAACTCTCCTGGATCAAATCTTACTCAGACTCTCTTTTCAACTAGGCCTCAGTCATGGCCTCTGTCCTTGCTGGGCTTGCACAGCCTGGTTTTAGCAAGTATCCTGCAAATTCAGTTTTAAGAGAATCACCATTCTCAATATCTGATCAGTCCCATTATCTGATCAAATTCCTTGACACCTTTGATGTGTAATTCCTAGTCTGCCTTCAGCAAGAATCCTGTTAGGTGGGGTCAGCAAGAATCCCCCCACCCCTGAGATCTCCTCTTAGTCATATTCCATCCACTGACACGCCTCCCCTCCTTCTACTCCTTGGCTACGAATCCTGAGCTGTCTTTGCTGTATTCAGAGTTGAGCCAGATCTCTTTTCCCTATTGTGCTAGTTTTAATATCTATGGCAATTATCCTGAGTAAGTTTTCTTTACCAGATTAACAAGTGTTAGAATAATTTTTTCTTTCACAAGACACAGTGGTCAATCAACTAATGAATGCATAAATAAGCAGAACAAATTGATATTTCTCTCACTCTAAAATCAATAAATCAAAAAAAAATTTTTTTAAAGACTGGTCAATGGAGCATCCTGGCAAGAGATGGGAGGGAGGAAGGAATGAGAGATCTGGCATTTATTCCCCCAGGGTCCCCCTGGAGGATCCATCACTCAGGTGAAGGTCTTAGCTCCTGTCAGGAGGTCCTCTCCCTCTGCCATAAACTGCTCCCCCTCTTGCCCCTTCAGGTCGAAGGGTGGTAACGGAGCCTCATTATTACCAGCCCTAGAGACACCGCATTATTCCCATCCCTGTGGTTCTTCATCACTTTGTGAGTTATTAAACTCTCCTCAAAGTATCCTAATTTGAGGATGCCATTTGTTCCCACTGGGCCTCCCTAATGTAGATATCACCTCTACAGATTTCTTCCTAAAAAGGTTATTAGGTCTTTCTAAGAAAGGAAGGATGGTTACAAAACGCAGTCATCTTTCAGTGTGAGGGACTTAGTGACTTCAACAGGCTGACCTGGTTAAGATGCCACTTCTCCCTCTTCTAGCTATCTTCATAATCATAGTAACAAAGCATTTTCTGAAACATATAGTTTCCAAGTAGAACCTCTAAGTATCAACAGGATTATTTTAACCCTGCAGAGGTTGTGGTAAAAAAAATTACAGTATAGGTTGCATGTGTCCGAGAGATACATTCATTACTAGTACATGCTGAAATGTAAAAAAATAAAAATAAAAACACAGCAAATTTGCATTTATTGTATTTATACAATAAAATACATGATTTTTATTTATTTTGTTACAATCTAGAAATTATTAAATAGAAAAACATAAAAAATAAAACTTTTTTTTTCAAATAATGGAAACATGGATATTGCTAAAAAATACAACCAAAAAATGTTTTTAACATTAATTAATCACAATCTTCAATAGCTGACTTTGCAAAGCCTTTGTAACAGTCATCACAAACAATATTGCTATGTTCAAGGCATAAATGCCTTTCACACTTGCAAAAATATTTTGATAAGCACTCTAGTAGCATTCACTGAAGTTCTTCAACATCACTTGGATTATCAAATCAATATATTTTTCCAGCTATTTTCAATGGCAAATAAAAAGAAAATAGAGAACACTGACTTCCAAGTTCACAGACACACGCACATGCACACACACCAACTACCCCAACACTAACTTTGGAGTTCACATTATCTCTTAGATACAATTCACTATCGCATATCACACACCCTTACAAAACACGCTATAACGAAACTGATGGCTTAAACATCGTGGGTTAGCATGTCACGTACAAACATGCAGCTAGTCATGACCTTGAACCTACGCACCTGATGTATGTCACAATATTCAAGGAAAGAATTTGTTTGTATATCTCAGATCAGCCAAGACCTCTGCAGGTTTAAGAAAGCCAACCAAGGAGGCTAGAAGTGAAAATTGTGCTAGATGAAACTATGCTAGAAACCTAAGCAGAAGAACATTTGCCTTTACGTCTATCGGACACTTAATCTAGAGATAACTTTCAACATAACACTTTTAACAAATGCAAGAGACATTATTTAATAATACCAGATACAAGCCTGGTAACTCAAGTAAAAGCCTGAGAGGCTAATTCCATATGTAGTCTAAAGTAGTATTTTTTCAAATTCAGGTTGTAATAGATCGTGAATTCAATTCAGTGAATCCTAACATTTCAAAAAATAACACATATTCAACATAATGTAAGATAGAAAATCAAAGTTCATCATATATAGTGAAGGAAAATATTATTTACCAACTTTTTATTTCACTTTTTTATATACCTATATTTATGGGTGTACTAGGGCACACTGTAAAATGTTTTCCTTACTATGAGTGGCAGTCAGTGAGGTTTACAGCTACTGGTCTGAAGTGAATCCCTTTTAAACAATATAATGATTATAAGGCTAAAAACATGTTGTTTCAGCCTATAACCTCACTCTTAAAAATCTCAACCCTCACTCAAAATATAGTTCATTTTGTGACAAGCACATCGATAACTGAAATAAAAATGTTATGAAACAATATTTACTCTTACTATGTGATCCGCTATAATATTTTTTATTCAGTTTCACTTCTTGTAAATGATGATTGCAAACCACAGCCTAAAAACTTCAGAGCCAGGCATGGAGAACTCTGTTCACATTACCCTGGTCCTTCCACCACCGCCTTCGTTGGTGTTTACATCACTTCCACTGTGGTAGCAAGCATTTAATCCTTTTCCCTTTTTTGGCTCCTGTGTAACTACTACATGAGTTCTGTCACCTAGTCACTTCAGGGGGCAAGAAATACTTGGAGTAAGAAGCAAGTAAAGAGCATGGAGCTGACGTGGACACAGCGCCAGCTGCCCATCCTTGCACTCACCACCATGGCACTCCTGAGAGCAGCCCCTTACTAAAGCACCTGCAGCTCACTGCCTGAGGACTGAGGGCAGGCGGAAGCAGCTGAGCCAGTGAAGGATAAATATCCCAGCCTCCTCGCCCTGGCCATGTACTTCGCTGCCTGAGTTCCCCAGCAGGACTGAGTACCAGCCACCACCGGCAGTTATCTGCTGGGCAGCTGGGTAATGCACCCTGCGCTGGCTTCCTTTCCACCTTTCACCTCCCAACTGGGGCTTCCTGGAATCACGTCTCATGTTAACGACTTGCACTCACTCAAACCTTTGTCTCAGGGTCTGCTTCTGGGTAAACACAAGCCTGGTGAGCACACCAGTGTAACAAAGTGTTATTTAGAGCCAGGGCTGCACAGATGAAAAAGGCCTGTCCTAGACAAGCTCATAATCTGATAGGAAAACCAATGATTTTTTTTTTTTTTCAATGTAAAAAAAACTTTACTGTTCAAAGCAATGACATAAGTATGCTTGGGGAGGGAAGGAAGAAGTGGCAAACTCCGACAGAAGGGTCAGAGAAGCCTCTATAGGTGACTTTTCTCCCCTAAACACCTCAGGGACACAGAGTTCCCCATGGGAGCCAGCAGGTGGTCAGTGCTACCTACGGGGTGTGGTCCACATTCACTTCTCTGCAGGATAGCGCCCTGGCTTCTCACATTCACTGTGGGGCTTTACGTCTGGCACACATAAGCTAAGAAGAAAGGGATTTTTATTTTCTCTGAAGAGAAAGAATTCTATTCTAGTCTTCAGCTAAAAATAACTCAAGTAATATGGAAAATATGAAAGAAGAAAGACTATGAAGTTCCTGAAAATGTGTTAATAGAATTATTTGTGAATCAGCTTTGACCTTATTATGTTCCTTTGAGGTCCTTGGGGGATGGGAGTACTCAACCCAAATCTTCATTAGAGATTCTGAAGAACTGCTGAAATTTTCATTTAAAAATTAATTCTTAGATGTAAGGTTTACTATGCGTTCAGCCCTGTGATCAGCACTGTAAATCGGCACTTTTTTCAGGCTGATATAAAATGAGAGGCCTATGGCCAATTTCCCTTTGCATTTTCCACTTGGCAACTATGTCAGCAAAGGCAGGGCAGCAGCATGATTTCGTCTCTCAGGAAAGGAGCCATGACAGCTGCAGTTAAGGTGCATCCTCACACCGAGAGCAGCTTCCTCAGTGTGCCAGGTGCACTTGGGCCTGGGCCTAGACAGAATACTCACCCTGACCCAGCAGGGAGCGACGGCAGAGTTGAAGGCACGTTAGCCTGTGGTTTTTCTTGATCATTTTGCTTGAAGAAGGATTTGGCCTCTTTAGATGTAGCATCCACTTCCTTAGTCACCCTGTGCCGAGGTAGGAGACATTAAGTTTACAAAAGGAATACAAAGAAACAAAATAGAAAAAGAGGGAATGAATGAGAACAAGAAAAATACCCACTGGATCTTCAATGTTCTTGCTGCTGAGCTTTATGATTTCAAGTTTATTATAACAGTTCCAGATAAAGACATTTTCCTTGCTAAATGAAATGATAATGCATTTAAGTTTGACCTCTCTAAATTCCCTCCATTATTTTTGTCAGCATGAAACACTGCAGCAGTCACTACTGAATCGCAGCCCTTGGGGGCTACTGCTGGGAAGGCTGGAAAAGGCTCTCCCACTGCACCTCACGTGTAGATTAGGACTTACACTGAAAGGCCCAGTACAAGCTGGAGTGGGGAGATGGAATATCTGGGAGGACAACACTGGTGTTATTTCAAAGAGAAAAGCAACAGCATAAACAATTAGAAATACTCTGTAGAAGATACCTATTCTACACCTAAAACAAACCAAAAATGAAACAAGATCCCTGAAAACTGGCTAATTCGGCACTCATCTGGGAATGGACAATTGAGAACTGAGAATTCTGCCAACTTCAGATCTGCAAAAATTGTCCTCAGTAAAACTGATGATCAAATTAGGAGCAAATAAAGTTATTTATGGTGCTTAAATTTTCAGATAAAAAAAGAGAAACGTCTAATGCCTGCCTAGGCTTGCCAATTCAACAAACACATCTGAGGAATTTTCTTTAAATTCCAATCTACCTGTAGGAGGGTTAAAAATTATAGTCACTGTATTATGGATGTTCAACCAGCTCATCCAGAATGAGACTGGCCAAGAAAAATGGCAGATAAATCCTGTAAGTTCCACCTTTGCAGGGAGTTAAGCCTCTCTCTTCTCTCCTTCCTCTAGGCTTCCAAAACCAAATTTTCTTATCAAGGGCCATCTCACTCCTGCACTCAGTACTGTGTCATCCACAAATGTGACAGAATAAAATGTGAGAGTTTTGTATTAAGAACCTTCACTGGGAAAGAAGGCCAAGTTAATCTTGAAGGGTGACTTAAAAAACAAAACAAAAAACTCAGTCAGTCCCCTGCTCAAGCTCTTGTCTTGTGATGGCTCAGTACTACCCAGAGAATCCAACATAAGCTGCTGAACCTTGCCTTCACGACCCTCTAAAATCCAGACCGACTTTCTCTCACGCTTACTTTGTGTGCCCCTCACTCTCCCAAATGAACCTCTCAACAGTAAGAGTCAAGAGTCAAAAATAAGAGATTTTATATGATAGATTAAACCATCAATTCAGCAAATATTCCTTCCTTCCTGACCAAGAAGATAATTTCCCCACCCCACTGATACCAAGGTTGGACATGTGACATGTTTCAGTAGTCAGAGATGCTAACTGATTTGACAGCAGTAGAAGTTCTGAATTTGTTTCTGTTCTTTCACATGCCTCTTGACCCCCTTTAGCCATAAAAAGAATATGTCTCAGGCAGGTTCTCCAAGGGGGTGAAAGACATATGCTGCAGATCTGAACCCACCAGTAGTGTGGAGCCAAGTCTAAATGAACTGAGCCCCAGACGGCCAGAAACACACCAGCAACAAATAAATGCTTACTGGTATATACCACTGAGCCCTGGGATGGTCTGTTCCACAGCAGTTCTGTAGCAAGAACTGACATATTTAGTTCATGAGTGAGAAAAATTAGATTTTAAGGGGCTAGGTTACTTTTTCAAGACCAGCCAGAGATTAAGTAGCAGTGCTACAAAGAACCCTGCGGATGTGGGACCTGTGAAAAAGAAAACGACGTGGCCTCTACCCTTCAGGGGCTCACCGTCTATCAGGGCAGCCCCCCATGAAAACAAGTCATGACAACATGTGATCTGTAGTAAGGGCCACAAAGGAAGCATGGAAAAAGTTTAACTGTGGGAACACCTCTGTTCATTTCTTCGTGTCCAGTCCTATTCATCCTCACCAGGAAACAAGTTCTGCAAACTGGTGTATTTTTCTCAGGGGCTTTGCTAATTGACAGGGTAACATTAGCAGAAGATTACTCCACCTAGAAGAACTCCACTTTTAATAAGCAATAAGAAGAGATTCAGCCATCAAAACATCTTCAAGTAGGAGTGGTCTAAATTGCAGACCACTCCTAATATACAAGAAGGAACCTTGACTGGAAAAGGCGCACTATTGGCAGTAGTTAATTCAAGTGTTATCAGCAAAAATTCCATTTTAAGTTCATTTTCACTTACTCAGAACTTCCTCAAAAGTCTTATTTAGGCAGAAACTTTCCATGACTGGACTTTTCCAAAAGGTGAATCATTTAGGAAAGTTTGAGCTAATTGGCTCAGCTGGTTATGTGATAGGGAAGGATAAAAAATACTATTTTCCTTCATTCCCCAAGGTTAATAAGCTACACATTTTTAAGTGGGGGAAAAAAACAAAACAAAAAGGTAAAGATCCAAAAATTTAACAATTATAATTAGAAAATACGGTAAGATTAACTTTGTGCTATCACTACCTTATACTTACAAATTATTCTCAGTCATCACTAGCTCTTTCTCATGTTTCTTAAAGATGTAGTGATGCTCTTAACTTGATACAAAGACAAAAAGAAAATGTAGAATAATGACATAAAGAGATTAAAAGATACGCTCAAATCTATATACCAAGTTTGTATCTGGTTGTCAATTAAAACTCAGACCTCCCAAGCTCCTACATGAGAGTTCCTTATGATATCTAAATTTCAGTATAAACAATTTAAGTTAAAAAAAAAATCCTGCCAAACTGCCAACTATTAACAGAGGTTTAGTTTTATTTAGAAGGTAGTTAGAGAACTTTCACTTGTCATGTTATGTATCTCTGTAATGTATGTTTTTAAAATAAGCACATATTGCCCTGGCCAGTGTGGCTCAGTGGATTGAATGCTGGCCTGCACACTAGGGGGTAGCGGGTTCAATTCCCAGTTGGTGCACATGCCTGGGCTGCCGGCCAGGTCCCCAGTGGGGGGCACGAAAGGGGCCACCAACACATTGATGTTTCTCTCCTCTTTCTCCTTCCCTTTTCCCTAAAAATAAATAAATAAAACATTAAAAAATAAAATAAGCACATATTACTTTTGAATACATGTGTGAGTGTTGTATTCATGAAAAAGTACTTCCCTACTCATCTGTTAGAAGATACAGTGCTGCCCTCTTCTGACAAATTATAAAAATAGCAGGCTCCCTGAAAATGCATGCAGTACTTAAAATTACCATTCATTCATTTTAAAAGTGAAATAGAAAATTTGTGTTGGACAACCACATTAATAAATAGTAATAAGTCCACAAAATTTAATTTAACCAGGAAATATAATGATTTCTCATAGTAACAGTTACTCACCAGCTTTTCTTACTCTCATGTAGGGCCAATGGTTAAGTTATAATAAATCTTTCTTTAGATATCCTGTATGACACATGGAAAATAATGCAAGCCAAGAAAAATTTCTAAAAATTTTAAATCCTTTTATTTCTATGGTGTATTAAACACTTTATGTATTACTTATGTGGGACTTCCTATTACAGGTTTACTATCAGTGTTCTGCTATCTATTGGACAACTTCTATCGTTTCCAGCGTGATTTCTAGTAGCAAAATGTATTATTAACTCACATCATTAGGAATTATTCTGAAAGATGTTGCCGTAAGTGCTCTAACTTATCACCACCAATACTGGGTGCTACTGATGCAGCGCACTGAGGAGGACAAAACATCAATGTAGTATTTTAGTCTAAAGTGATTAATCTGACACTAATCGTGAAGAAACAATTCAACAATTCAAATTAAGGAACATTCTACAATACAAAAGGACTCAAAAAACATATGTTGAGAAATACAAAAAGGCTTAAAAACAGTTCTAATTCCAAGGAGGCTAAAAAAGACTAAATGCAGTGTATAATCCTGAACTGGATGTTAAATTGAACAAGAAATAGAGTTACAAAGAACATTATTGGAATAACTGGGGAAAAACATGAGTAGAATTGTATATAGAGCTATTTAAACAAAACTACCTGTTATTGGTCCAAGATGAGATAGATACAGAAATAGTAAGTACTTAGAAATCTGTTTGCAATTCGACAGTGTCATAATATTCAAGACATGCTCAGTGGACTCACTGTATGAAACAGGATGGACATCAATTCAGGTATTGCCAAATTTGCAAGGTGGTCACGAGCTATCAGTGTATTAGTCACGTGCAGTAAGACCACATTAGAATGTTTAGGTAATTTGGTCAACTAACACCCCAAAACATGATAAAATGTAAACATTTGTTTTTTTAATTATAATTTTTTCAATTACAGTTGACGTAAAATATTATTCCAGTTTCAGGTGTACAGCATAGTGGTTAGACATTTAACTTACAAACTGATTCCCCTGGAAAGTCCTGTACTCACCTGACACTAGACACAATTATTACAGTATTACTGACTATATTCCTCCTAAGCTGCACTTTATATTCCTGTGACTATTTTGTAAGTACCAATTTGTATTTAATCCCTTCACCTTTTCCACCCAGCTCCCAGCCCTTCTCCCACCTGGCAACCAGCAGTTTGTTCTCTGTATCTATGAGTCTGTTTCTGTTTTGTTTGTTCTTTAGATTCCATATATAAATGAAGTCATATGGTATTTGTATTTCTGTCTGACTTATTTCATTTAGCATAATACCCTCTAGGTCCACCATCAGTCACAAATGGTAAGATTTCATTATTTTTTATGGCTGTATATATTATATGCTGTATAAAATATATATTTTTATGGCTGCATATTACATATAATATAATATACACATATTATCCAATCTACCACTTCTTTATCCAATCAACTATTGGTGGACACATAGGCACCTTTCATATCTGGGCTACTATAAGTAATGTTGCAATGAACATAGGGATGACTATATCTTTTCAAATTATTTTTACAATCATTTAAATTGTTAACAAAGTGTGACTTTTAAAAACTGTACTTTAAATTAGTTAACTAAATTTTATAAAGTAAAATTGGTAATTTTTTAAATCCTAATTTACTGAGGGCAAAACAAGCCTGTTTTGTAAAGAAAACACATCTTTTCTGAATGCAGTAGTAGTAATAAATCACATGATGATAATGGAAATAATTCCAAAGAAATGAAGGCCAACTGAGGTCACACTGCTTTTACCCTGAGAGCACTCTCACGCTGACTGTGGTCTGTGACCATGCAGTACTAAGACCAAAGTGAGTTCTTTGCAGTAATGTTTCAGCTAATGAAGCATTTACATACAAAACATAAAAAAATGAGTTCATATTAAAAGAATTCTTTGAACTAAAGAGTACTGAACTAACTAAAAAGCCAATAAAAGTAGATGCAAAATTCCATTCATTAACATTAGTGCATTGCAGCCTTCAAAGGAAGGAGCACTTTTGGTTACTAACTAAAAAACAAACAAAAAACACTACCAAGACCCTAGAAAAGACTGTATCAAATATGTCTGCTTGGGAACCTTGGTGAATCTGTGACAAAGAAGGTAGTTCAAACCCTGACCAGGTGGCTCAGATGGTTGGAGCATCATCCTGCACACCAAAAGTTTGTTGTGGGTTCGATTCCCAGTCAGGGCACATACCTACGTTGCGGGTTCCATCCTGGGTCAGAGTGTGTATGGGAGGCAACTGATCGATGTTTCTCCCTTACATCAGTGTTTCTCTCTGTCTCTCCCGCCCTCTCTCTAAAATCAATAAACATTTCCTTGAGTGAGGACTAAAAAAAGAAGGTAGTTCAAGTACAACTTTCCAATATACCAGAGCTTGAAGTATTCAGGATCTGGCTTATGGTAGTGAAAACTGGGATAAAGTTAGCAAAGTGATTTCTCAATGTAATTTAAAGAATGTCATATCAGTTCTAACATGAAAATTATTATGGTATATGTATGATTTAAACATGGGGATGATATAAAGAATTCTTTTGTCAATTTCTTGCTGACAAACATACCTGACACTCATCTGTATGATAAAACTAGGGTCACATTGTCAACAAATGTGATTTGAAGTCTAAGTGTTCGGAGGAGCACGTTCCAATGGCACAGCTGGTAAAACAGAAAAACAATTTAGATTAAGGAGCATGTGCTAGAATAGAAATTAACACACTGCTTCCTTCATCAAGAAAAGTCCTACTACCAAGAAAATCTTGCTACAGTAGTAAAAATTATGAATTATTTAAGGTTAATGACTTAAAATTTTAAACGACTCTCTTTATACGTGATAAACTGAAAGGTGATCATAAAAGTGTATATGTTATGCTGTGCACTGAGGTACGATGGTTATGAGAGAGAAAAATGATGTTGAGAATTATGAACTAGGAAATAAACAGTGTTTCCAAAAGAAAAAGTAACCAGTTGCTTCCCAATTTTAAAGATCCCAACTAGACAGTAAAACTTGCTTATTTCTCTGATATCTTTGGTTTCTTAATAATCTTAGCACTCCCATGCAAGGAGTTTTTCAGTAGTAAATAAAATATAAAGGTAAAAATGAAAGTTAAGAAGCCTGGAAGAATAGAATTTTTACAGATTAACATGTTCCACACAAGGTTTGGAACTGTATTTTCTATCAAAATAATATCCACAAACAGGAAATTCATGCATTCAGAATTCCCTTTTTTTCCACTGAAGTATAACTTAAATTTAATTATAACTTGACAGGATAAACTGCTGGAAATGGACACTGATAAAGCACTGCAGATGAACTTTGAAAATACAGTATCACTGGCTTCAATTTAGATTTAAAAAAGGAATATCCTGAATTTAGTGAAATGGCTTTAAAATCTATACTTCTATCCTCATGAAAATATCTCTGAGATGAACTGCTTCATGATAAGTGTTTTTTTTTAAAGAAAAAAACCAACACAGAAATACTTTACATACACTGTCCTCCAACAGCAGTGCTGTCACCAACCCAATCTAGATTAGATGAATTAACACATGCAAAAAGCTATTTTGTCTCATTAAAAACTAAAAATCAATATACCAAGTGTCTAGATGTTACCTACTGAGAATTGATACTTTAGATTTAATTTCGATTACAGAATAAAAAGGTATAACTACAACACTGATTTCCTATATCAATCCCATATTCACTTTCAATGAACAGTATGTATAGTTATAAAATTTTTTTCCTTTTCCTATCTTATGTCTATTTTGACTATGCGTATTGAATTGTGATTATATGTCTGTTAAATCTTATTGTTAAAAATTTGAGCTTATATGTGGTATATCTTTTTAGTTTATTTTTCTGTATTCCATTTTATTGTGTTTTACAAAAGCATTGGTCTGTAACAGGTTGAAAATTTAAAATCAGGGTCCTTCACCTCAGAATTTAGATAATAATCTGCATTAATGTAAAATTTACTGACTATGAGAGTTATACTGTACCTCAAAGGAGAATGCCCTTGTTCTTAGGAAACGGTGTTGAGGTATTTAAGAGTGAAGTAATTCTCTAATGTCTACAAGTAATTCTCAAATGGTTTGGCCATAACAAAAACAGAAATACAGGTGGAGGTAAAAGAGACACTGACAAGTAGTAAATCTGCATGGTAGGTATATGGGTGTTCCTTGTAATACTATTCTTGAAACATTTCCATAAGTGAACTGTTTCAAAAGAAAAAGCTGGGGAAAAATTTTTAAATAATAAAAAGTTTTGCTCTACACCATTTATAAAACTAATAATGCCAATTCTTTTTTCCAAAATGTATTTCTCTGGATAAAATAATTGGTGGAAAGAAGATATTATTTTTAAGAATATCTATTTTAGCCCTGGCTAGGTGTCTCAGCTGATTGAAGCATTGACTCATCCACCAAGAGGCTGGGGGTTCAATCCCCATTCAGGGTACATATCTAGGTTGCGGGTTTGACCCTCAGTCAGGGAGCATACGGGAGGCAACTGATCAATGTTTCTCTCTCTCTCACTCTATCCCCTCCTCTCTTGCTAATCAATAAACATATCAGGTGAAGGTTAAAAAAAAGAATATTAATTTTAGGGGAAATTATCTTTTCAGAGAACATACAGGTCTAATTAATTACTGTCAAAGAAAATAAATGGGACTACCTAAAAAAGTACTAATTGGCACTTCATCTATATTCATTTAGCTATAAATTAGAGATCTGCTGTTTTCACATAATAAAACTTAAGTAAGTAGGAAAGAGGAAATTCCAAACATGTGGCTCTTACCTGGAACACCCAGGAGGTTATTAAGTCCTACTGTTTTTCTAAGCTGGTAACAAAGCTCATGAATTAATTTTAAAAATAATATTAAAGTGAGGAAATAATAATGGAACCAAACTTCTCTCCTGGCACTTTAATTTTTACCTGATTTCAGAGGATTCACAGGGACTCATACTTCACAGTTAGGGAAAGTAAAAAGGGAGAAATGACTTAGCCAAGGTTACAAAACATGACTATGTGAAACTATACACTTTACTCTTACATGTTCTTATTTCTGTTCAGCCAACCGCTTCGTAACATCCAAACACTAGATTACAATATGCGAAAGTACCTTTCTCGTGTTCTCTGATAATTCATGGAGTCACTGTTTTCCTTGAGTTCAAATATAAGGCTTCCAAATATTACAATGGGTTGGGATGAGGACAGACGACTCTTACCACCACTGAGAAAAATGCTCATTTTTAAAAGAAATACTATATTTTACCATGTATAATGTGCATGTTTTTGCCCAAGTTTTTAAAGGAAAAATAAGGATGCACATTATACATGGGTAGTACTAATTACATATCTATATAAGTGTTTTTAATTATTTTATTTATGCTTATGTATTAATAGTGTTACTCTAGAAAGCAATAATGATATCCATATGCAAAATAATACTCCGGAATATGATAATCAGTTTTGTTTCTAAATATAAATAAATAAATAAGTTAATTAATTAATTAAAATGATAAGATTTTTTTCCCTGAAAGTTTGTGCCAAAAACCTGGGTGCACATTATACTTGGCAAAATACGGAAGTTTCAAAGTCTGTGAAGGTCATCTTACCTGACTTCTTCACCAGCAAAATCAAACACCTTGGTGATTTTAACTTTCTCTATTTCTTTAGGTTTCTCTAGCTCTTCTGCTTTCACCAACAATTTATTTGAACTTGTCTCTTCGGTCTCCTCTCTTCTCTATGAGAAAAGTAAGAATCAGTTTCGCTTAAGGATGAAATCTAAAAGAACCATTCAATCATGTTGTTTATGGCTATTTTTAAACGCTTCATCCCTAAAAACAGTTGAAGACCTACTGAAAATTTATTTGATTAAAAAGCTTATTTTTCCTCCCGAAGGAACTGCTTTGTTCTTCACTCAGTAGAGTTACTATCTACAGCCCTGGCTGGTGTGGCTCAGTGGACAGAGTGCTGGTATGCAAACCAAGGGGTTGCTGGTTTGATTCCCAGTCAGGGCAACATGCCTGGGTTGTGGGCCGGGTCCCTGGTTGGGGGTGTGTGAGAGGCAACTGATTCAATCACAACGATGTTTCTCTCCCTCTCTTTCTCCCTCCTTTCCCATTTCTCTGAAAATAAACAAATAAATAAAATCTTTTTTAAAAAAGACATCTATGTAGTCTATTTTCTACTGTAAGCTTCAAATTGGTTTGTAAATTTTTAAAAAATCTATCTGGAGGATTTTCAGTCAAGATGGAGGCATAGAAACACACGCCTCATCTCCTCACAAAACTACAGCAAGAATTACAACTAGACTACAAAACCAGTATCACCCATAACTGTCAGAAAATAGAACTGTATGGCAGTCTGACAACCAAGCGTTTTAAAGCCGCCACATTCATCCAGATGGATGGGGGTAGGGGTGGGCAGAGACACGCAAAGAGGTGGAGAGGCGTGGAAAGGCACAGAGACACAGAATGGGCAGTCCCACATCCACTTGCGGTGGATAAAAATAGGGAGGGACACCTAGGGAGTGAGGGATCCCAGCCCAAGACCAGACCACCGAGCCTAGCCCAGGGTTCCAGCACCAGGTAGGTAAGTCCCCATAAACTTCTTGCTGTAAAAGTCAGTGAGGGGTGGGATGGCAGAAGAAACTGCAGGATTCTCAGAAGACTCCTCTTAAAGGACATACAATTGACCTAGGACTTATGTGGACTCATTCCTTCTGGGATTCAGCACCAGGGCACCAGCTGGAAGGGCACTAGTAGCACACAGGGAGAAACGGAGGTGACTGGCAACTGGGTGAGTGATGGGAGACAGCTTCCTCCTGGGGAAAATCCAGAGGCCAGACAGTGGCAATGTCCCCATCTGAACCCTCCCCCACACAGAGTAACAGAGTGGTGACACAGCTGCCCCACCCTGGCAATTACTGAAGGCTCCACCCCATACAATTAACAGGTGCAGTTTTCTACAATAGGCCACATCACTAAGACAGGGAGTCAAAGCAGCTCTACCTAATACACAGAAACAAACACACGGAGGCTGCCAAACTGAGGAGGCAAAGAACACGGCCCAAATGAAAGAACAGAACAAAACTCCAGTGAAAGAACTAAACGAAATAGAGATAAGCAAAAAACTAGGTATCAGGATGCTCAAGAAACTCATTGAGTACATCAATAGCATAAAAAAGACCTGGGCAGAAATGAGGGTTACATTAAGTGAAATAAAGAAAAATCTACAGGGAACCAAGAGCGGAGGGGATGAAGCTGAGAATCAAATCAACAATTTGGAACATAAGGAAGAAAAAAGCTATCAATCAGAATAGCAAGAAGGAAAAAGAATTCAAAAAAATGAGGATAGGCTAAGGAGCTTCTGGGACATCTCCCAATGTACCAACATCTGAATCATAGAGGTGCCAGAAAGAGCAGAGAAAGAGGAAGACATTGAAAACTTATTTGAAAAAAGAAAATAAAACTTCCCTAATTTGGTGAAGCAAACAGACATACAAGTCCAGGAAGCACAGATAATCCAAACAAATTGGACCCAAAGAGAACCACACCAAGACACATTATAATTTAAATGCCAAAGGTTAAAGACAAAGAGAGAATTGCAACAGCAGTAAGAGAAAAGCAATTCATCACCTACAGGAGAGTTCCCATAAGACTGTCAGCTGGTTTCTCAAAAGAAACTTTGTAGGCTAGAAGGGACTGGCAAGAAACATTCAAAGTGATGAAAAACAAACACCTACAACCTAGATTACTCTACCTAGCAAAGTTATCATTTAGAATTGAAGGGTGGATAAAGTGCTTCCCAGACATGGTAAACCTAAAGGAGTTCATCAGCACCAAGCCATTATTATATGAAATGTTAAAGGGACTAGAAAAAAAGATCATAACTATGAACATTAGAACAGCAAGAGCCCAGTCTGGTGTGGCTGAGTGGATTGCGAACTGGCCTGAGAACCAAAGGGTCACTGGTTCCATTCCCAGTCAGGAACAGGCCTGGGCTGCGGGCCAGGTCCCCAGTAGGAGTGTGACAGACAACCACACACTTATGTTTCTCTCCCTCTCTTTCTCCCTCCTTTCTCCTCTCTAAAAATAAAATAAAATCTTAAAAGAAAACCAACTTTGTTTAAAAAAAATGACAACAAATTCATAATTATCAACAACTGAATCTAAAAAACAAACTAAGCAAACAAGCAGAACAGGAACAGAATCATAGGTATGGAGATCATTTGGAGATAAGGTTATAAGCTGGGAGGGAGAAAGGGGAAAGCAGGTGAAAAGGTACAGGGATTAAGAACTGGTAGGTAAAGGACTTCCAGCCAAGATGGAGGTGTAGGTGGACACACTGTGCCTACACCAGCTTGCACAACTCAAATTAAGGACAACAAAGATTTAGAAACAAGAAAACCACCATTCCTCCAGACCAGTAAGATGGGCAGAGTCACAGCAGGAAAAAGTGGAGGTTGGAGGACCCCAGGCATGCAGGTGGTGGCTAGCAGACCCCAGGTACACAGGTGGGGGCTAGTGAATCCCGGGCACGGGGTGGCAACGGTGCAGACCTAGTGAGGCCATGCAAGTTGACTGGCTGACCAGGTGGACCCACATTTGCAAGCAGATAATCCAGGTGAAGAGGAAGCGGCGGAAGGGACTGGAATCCAAGAGAGCAGAGCAAGCGCCATTGTTCCCTCTCAGACCCTGCCCCCAAATACAGTGTCACTACCCAGCGACTAGGCTGCCCCACCCTGGGGAACACCTAAGGCTCTGCCCCTCACTATGTAACAGCCGCAACCAGACCCCCTCCCCACACACACACAAAAAACCAAAATGGCTCAAACAGGAGAACAAATCAAAGCCCCAGAGCCAATTCATCTAAGCGACCAGGAGATAGTCAACCTATCAGATGCACAGTTCAAAGCCCTGGTGATCACGATGCTGACAGAATTGGTTGATTTTGTTCACAAATTACATGAACAAATGAAGGCTACAATAAGTGAAATGAAGGAAAACACACAGGGAACAAATAGTGATGGGAGGAAAACTGGGACTCAAATCAGTGGAGTGGACCAGAAGAAAGAAAGAAACAAACAGAAAAGAAAGAAGAAACAAGAATTCCAAAAAATGAGGAGAGGCTTAGAAACCTCCAG
>PVKU01011990.1:0-38998 GCA_004027475.1 Anoura caudifer
TAAAAAAAAAAAAAAAAAAAGGAAAAGGGAAGAAAGTCTCCACAGAATAGAATGAAGTCATCAAGAGAAAAGTAACAAAAATGTTTCACATTTGTACTCTATTGTGTGAAGACTGCTAAAACAGTAGTTAGCATGGTGCAGCACATGTAACAAATGTACAAATACATGGACTGATTTCTAAAAAAGAGTGTGCTTAGCTGGAAGCAGAGCCCAAGACAGACACACTGAAGTAGCAAGAAGCAACACTCCCTCAGAAGAGGTTTTGTTACAGCAGAGAAGGAGGAGGAAAATGGGGTAGGAAGTGAGTAGGAAAGAAAATAAGAGAATGAAAAAATATATATACATTACAATGTAAATTGCAAAGTAATTAAAATGTAAATGTAAACACAAATGTAAACAGATTAGGATGAGTTAAGGAAGATGCTGCCTGGCTTTAATGATGGACCTCAAAGCAGCACAAGAAGGTCAGTCAAATGGAGGAGCAGAAAATAGAAGAAGACTGCATAGAGGCAGCATGTGTTGATCACTTCCCTACACTTCGTTAAAAGTACATATGAGCATATGTATAAGAAAGGAAATAAAATGTTTAAATGCATTTAAAAAATATAAGGAAAAATTATAAGGAAAGGGAGCAAAGTCCTTATGCAAACCCCATGGAATGTTGTCTTGAGAATTTGGGTGTTTACATGATTAGAAACAAAACAGATTATACCTACTTAAGTGTACAAAAGGGATGAGAAGGACAATCCCCCTAAAAGTTGCATATATTCAATGGAGCAAGTCCACCTCAAATTAGAATTTATCCTACAGATAAATTTATATAAGGACTAAAAGCTACAAAGATGTGTATACGAAATACAGAAAAGAGCATGAGAGTGTGATCTAATATGTGACCTTGTGCACAAAAAGAAATATGACAAAGACATAGACAAGTAGGTCAATGAGAGAGAGAGAGAGAGAGAGAGAGACAGAGACAGAGACAGAGATAGTATGAAAACTTTATTTTATAAACAGATGTGTCTTACAGGTTGGGGTTCCATTTTCTTTTATTTATTTATTGTTTATGCCATTACACAGAAAAAGCTGTTATTCCCACTTTTTCTCTCTTTTCCCACCTCCACCCTGCACCACCCTCTCTGTCCTTCAGTCAGTCCCAATATCTTTGTCCTTATCCTTGGGTTGTGCATAAATGTTCTTTGGTTAATCCCTTCATCATCTTTCATCCAGTCCCCCCTCTCCTCTGACAGGTGCCAGTCTGTTCCATGTATCTATGCTTCTGTTTCTATTTTGTTCAATTATTTAGTGTGTTCATTAGATTCCACATATAAGTGAGATCATGTGGTATTTGCCTTTGATTGGCTTATTTCACTTAACATAATATTCTCCAGGTCCATCCATGCTGTCACAAGGGGTAAAAGTTTCTTTCTGTTTTACTGCTGCATAGTATTCCATTGTGTAAATGTACCACAGCTTTTTTACCCATTCATCCACTTACAGACACCAAGGCTATTTCTAGATCTTGGCTATTATAAATAGCAGTGGGGTTCCATTTTCCTTGCTGTGGGGTTCCATGCTATACAGTTTTATACACAGAGAAAAAATGTGAATCCAAGACATAGTTTATGATTCTATTGTCCAGAATTAATTATTATTCAAAAAAACTAGTAACACATAAAATTCAGAGAAAATGAATGTTGCCTGCTCATCACCCATTCTGCTTCCTATACAGGGAATTGTTTCTTTAAGAATAGATGACAGGACTTCCGGACAAGATGGAGGCATAGGTGGACACACTGTGCCTCCTCGCACAACCAAAATTAAGGACAACAAGGATTTAGAAACAAGAAAACAACCAGATTGGCAAGAGGGGCGGAGTCACAGCAAGAGGAACTGGAAGTTGGCAGACCCAGCAGGCAGGCAGCTGCTGGTGGGCGAGGGCCTGCAGGTGGTGGCTAGCAGACCCCAGGTGCACAGGTGGCTGGCTGACCAAGCAGTCCCACATTTGCATGCAGATAATCCAGGAAAAAGCGGGAAACAAGGCAGAACTCGCAATCCAGGGCCCCAGTGCCCAGAAATAAAACCTAAAAACACTGAGACTCCACCCCCACATAGAGCATCACAACTCAGTGACTGGGCTGCTCACCCTGGTGAACACCGAAGGCTCTGCCCCTCATACGTAACAGCTGTGACCAGACCAAAAAAAAAAAAAAATTGGCTCAAATGGGAGAACAGATCAAAGCCCCAGAGCCAATTCGTCTAAGCAACCAAGAGATAGCCAACCTATCAGATGCACAGTTCAAAGCACTGGTGATCAGGATGCTCACAGAATTGGTTGATTTTGGTTGCAAATTAGATGAACAAATGAAGGCTACAATAAGTGAAATGAAGGAAAACGCACAGGGAACCAATAGTGATGGGAGGAAAACTGGGACTCAAATCGATGGAGTGGACCAGAAGAAACAACCAAACAGAAAAGAAGGAAGAAACAAGAATTTAAAAAAATGAGGAGAGGCTTAGGAACCTCCAGGACATCTTGAAACATCCCAACATCTGAATTATAGGGGTACCAGGACAGGAAGAGGAAAAGCAACAAGTGGAAAACTTATTTGAACAAATAATAAAGGAGAACTTCCCCAATCTGGCAAAGGAAATAGACTACCAGGATGTCCAGGAAAGTCAGAGAGTCCCAAAGAAGGTGGACCCAAGGAGGAACATACCAAGGCACATCATCATTACATTAGCCAAGATTAAAATGAAGGAGAGAATTCTAGAAGCAGCAAAGGATAAGGGCACAGTCACCTACAAAGGAGTTCCCATCAGACTGTCAGTGGATTTCTCAAAAGAGACCTTCCAGGCAAGAAGGGGCTGGAAAGAAGTATTCTGAGTCATGAAAGTCAAGGACCTACATCCAAGATTGCTCTATCCAGCAAAGCTGTCATTTAGAATGGCAGGGAAGATAAAGCGCTTCTCAGATAAGGTCAAGTTCAAGGAGTTCATCATCACCAAGCCCTTATTATATGAAATGTTAAAGGGACTTATCTAAGAAAAGGAAGATAAAAATATGAACAGTAAAAAGACAGCAAACTCACAGATATTAACAACCACACCTAAAACAAAAGCAAAGTAAGCAAACAACTGGAGCAGGAGCAGAAACACAGAAATGGCGATCACATGGAGGATTAGCAACAGGGGGAGTGGGAGGAGGAGAGAGGGGGGAAAGGTACAGAGAATAAGTAGCATAGACAGGTGGTAGAAAATAGTCAGGGGGAGGGTAAGAATAGTGTGGGAAAGTGGTAACTAAAGAACTTATTACACACGGACATGAACTAAACGGGAATGTGGGTGGGAGGGAGTGTGCAGGGTGGAGGGGAATAATGGGGGAAAAATGGGACAACTGTAATAGCATAATCAATAAAATATAATTAAAAAAGAATAGATGACAGAGTTTGAGAAAATAAACTATAATCTCACAGCAAATGTTTACTGGGGCCTTAAATCATACAAATAGACCCTGCCTCTCTGGTTGTCTCCATGCATGCTAAATTTCAATACTTGAAACTATCCAAATATTCAACTGTTTTCCAGTCTCCATCGAAATGCTTAGCATAGATCCAGAACACATGACTTTACTGAGCACCAGGGTCCCATGCTGAGTCAGAGTGATGAAACAAAAGAAATAAAAAATGTGATATTTGAGGAACTCAAGAGATACCTCAGGAAGCCTACACCAATGTTATGTTTTCTACCCCTACAGCAGTCAGCCTCACTTCAAGTAGCATCCCACACCTCCTCTTTTTTGACATGAAATAATATAACTCTTACTTCAGTGCCTAACATACACTGAGTGATCATTTACCCAGCTCATCTCTCTGACCCCAAATATCACTCAACCATGAAGGCCTATAAAGAAATCTAAACCTTGTGATTATTTCCCCTCTAGCTCATCAATCAGTGACATAGGCATCCCTGAGTCAACATGTAGAAATATCTAGTCTGTTGCTTTACCAAACAGAATTAACAGTATATTTATTTGATCCCATGTTTACACAGAATATGGATTAAAACAGTAAAATTCAAGTTACAAATAACCCTACTCATGTTCCTGATATTCACAATTACAGTCAAACCTGGGTTCTCAAATGTCTCCCATCTCGAGCAATTTGGTCTTGACCAGGTAGTTCATGGAAAAAATGTCTCAGTTGTCAAACAAAACTTCTATTCTCACCCTGACAACCTTTCATGCTGATATTTGTATGATCAGTCTCATGGCTCTCAGATGTGATACAGTTTTCCAACAAGTAGTTTCTCAAATACCCTTCCAGAATGAATTGAGTTCAAGAACCGAGGTTCCACTTGTACACAATGAGGTAGTTCAGTAAAGTGTGGTTAAAATCAAGGGCTCTAGAAAAAGAAAAAGGTAGATTCCAAACCTAGCTCTGCAGTTGAGCAGCTCTGTGGCCTTGGGATCCCTGAGCCTTAGTTTCCTTATCCCTAAAATAAGGATAATACAGTGTGAGTATTGACTATGGAAGTGGGAGGGCAGGCTGGCTGGAGGGAGAGAAGGGGAAAAATGGGAAAACTGTAATAGCACAAACAATAAAACATTTAAACATATTTTAAAAAATAAAATAGGAATAATAATAGTACCTACCTCATAGAAGTACTATGAGGCTTAATGGAGATAAGTTATGTAAAACTTGTAGCCCTATCTGGAACAAAATAACTCATTATTAAATATTGTTGTCATAGTTGTTACAAATTCTTTGAATACATGAGTTTCAGGCAATGTTTAGAGTTACTAGTTGAAGATGTTATTGTCATATTTTTTCAATTAGATCCTCATTGCTTTACCAAAAATACTTCTTTCTATAGTGCAACATATGAAATGTTTCACCACCATCATTAGACAAGTCACTGAGAGGTAGGAGGGAAGCAGTGTTGGAACAAAGATTTGTAGGAGACTGATACACTGTGGACCCTACTCAACCTCTTTGTAAACTTTTTTTGTATGGCTCAGTGATCAATGATCATGTCACAAATGAGTTCTGCTGAGCCACATTACTTCCTGGATCTGGTTAGGCCATTAGTATCACATTTGGAGTCTTTATTTAAGTCATTGTGCATTTTCCATGATGTGTAGATTTCAATTTAAGTACATCTAGTTACCAAAGTCCTTTGCTTAAAGTAGTGAAGGATTGATTTAAAATACTAGTAAGTGCCCTGGCTGGTGTGGCTCAGTGGGTTGAGTGCTGGCCTGTGATCCAAGGGGGTTGCAGGCTCAATTCCCGGTCAGGGCACAAGCCTAGGTTGCAGGCCAGTCCCCCAATAGGGGGCACATGAGAGGCAACCACACATTGATGTTTCCCTCCCTCTCTTTCTCCCTTCCTTTTCCTTCTCTAAAAATAAATAAATAAAATATTTTTTAAAAATAAAATAAAATACTAGTAAGTAAATGGTATCTTAATGAGCATCATAGTAATTATATAATAGCCTAAGTTCTACATCCATAAAACTTAGGTCAAGAAGCTGATTATGATCACAAATAAATACATGTTAGCCATAGGTCAGACTTCCTTTCTTTTTCATTTTTTTAGTCTTGTGACTAGAATAGTTTCATATAAACAAAATAATTCTTCTTTCTTATCTTCCTGTTCTTTCTGCCATGTTAATTCAGATTTGACATGTCCCCATATACTGTTTATTGAAAAATGAGATGAGTGAACTGATTCAGATCAAATAGCTGACTTTTTACCAAAACCCCATGCCAAAGACAAACTGAGCTTTTAGAGTTTTAAAAATAATTTTAGTTTTATGCATTTTATAGTGGTTATAAATGTAAGGAATTTGGAGAGTTTATTTCAGTTAGTATAGTAGAAACTTTATGGAAGTCATTTTGATTTCAAAAACTACAAAAGGGGCTATCAGTGTAAGTGTGAATAAATCTACACATATTTTATAGCCCTAATGATATTTTAAGTTCCCAAGTCTGACATAGCCCAGCACAAATATTCAATTACAGAGAAAGAAAAAGATCAAAATAGGGACAAGATTGGAACTATGGGCCCTTGAACTTTAATCCTAGCTATAAACAAGATTTTCTTACACTTTTTTAATTGTTGTTCAAGTACAGTTGTCTCTATTTTCCCCCCACCCCAGCCATCCTCTCCTCCCACCCCTGATCCCATTCCCCCCTTGATTTTTTGTCCATGTGTCCTTTATAGATATTCTTGACAATCCTCCTCCCTCCCCCCCCAACTATCCCCTCCCCTCTCCCCTCTGGTTACTGCCAGTTTGTTCTTAATTTCAACATCTCTGGTTATATTTTGCTTGCTCGTTTGTTTTGTTGATTGTTTTGGAAAAAGGGACTATGCTTTTGGTCTTCACTCTACAATGTTTTCCCACAACCAACAACAACAACAAAAATGAAAATAGGAAATTGGCTGGAATTATACTATTAGCAATTTTACTCCATGTGTTGTTTACGTACATCTGAGTGGCCAGACACATGTATCTTGAATCTTAATTCAAATGATCTAAGATCTGTGCCTTCAAATGATTTGCCATGTAAGGTTGGACAGCCCAGAGAGGTCAAAAAGTTAGAGTAATTTGGGAGACAATGTCCACATAACTTGTTCTCTCTCTCTCTCTCTCTCTCTCTCTCTCTCTCTCTCAGTAAAAGTGTGATGTAAAGTTAGCTTGGCCATAGAGAAATTTTGAAACTTGTGGAAGTTTCTTCTCATCTTCAGCCTGGATAAGTCATCAGCATCAACAACATTATCAGCTCTGCCATATTCACAATAGAACTTCACAGATTATTATTCACATCTCAAAAGATGCATTTTTGTATATTACTATTGAATTCTTTATTGGCACCTCAACAGTAGTTTTCATAAACTAGTACTCCTCAAATGTTAATGGAATAAAAATGTTCCAGGGATATTGTTAAAAACACACATTTCTGGACTGTGTCACCCCCCAAAGATTATGATTCAGTAGATACAGGGTGGAACCTAGGATTCTGTGATTCTAACAACTTCCTGGATGTTCCTGATGCTGGTTCAGGGACCACAACTTGAGAGACAATGATCTGAAGGTTTTCTTTTCATTCTCTAACATCTAGTCTGATCTTTGCCTTCAGGTCAGAAGGCAAATTCAGAAGGCAGGTCAGAAGTAATTCAGAATTACTTCCTTTTTGATAACTGAGGTCATCTAACATGAGATGACCGTTCAACCTTGGAAACCTAGAATCTTAATCGTTCTCTCTTCCTTCCATCCTATCTCCAGTAAGGATCTTATCCTTTCTCCTTGTCAAGTAAAAAGTATCAATTTAATTTCAATCCTGTCCCTATAACAATTATTCATTATATTAGTTAGGATTAGGTTCAGCTGCCAGTGATAGAGAATCCAAAATAACAGTGGTTTGAACAAGATGAAAGAGTTCCTCTAATATAAGTGACCTTATATACTGGTATATTAGCTCCATAATCATCAGGTCCCAAATTCCTTCTGTCTTGTTGCTCTTTCATTCCCAAAATGCTGCTTCCACCTCAAAGTTTATCTCACAGGCCAAGAACTACTGCGGTAGCCATTAGGTCTGAAGTTCAGCCAACAGGAAACAAGGATAGAAAGGCACACTCTTTCTGCTTAACATTCCATGGACCAGAAGTTAATCATATGGCTGTATGTGTCTACAAAGTTAATTGGGAAATATACCTTGCACGTGCCCAAATAAAAAATATGAATTTCTATGAATAAGAGAGGAAAATATTAAAGTACAATTAGCAGTCTCTATGGCACCTCTTCTCTTGATATTTATTTTTAATTTATGATTTTCTACTAGTTCTTCCTCCTAACTCTGTAAATATTCTAAAAATAAAAATTTACTTCAACAGTCCTTTCTATGGCTACTGCCTAATCTTGCATCTTCCTTTGTTTGCAAACTTGTCTAATACCAAAAATGTATTTCTATTTCCTACATTTTGTTATCACCTTCTTACTCCTCAGCACATTGTAATCTGTCTAAGACCCCATTGCCATTGAAACTACCTTCTGCCATATCACTAGTAAATTCCTTATTCCCTAATCCACTGACTTCCGGGTCTTTGTAATACTTTCCCAAGTATAAATTATTGCCATGGGAAACATTATGGTAAAACTAAAGAAGTGTGGCAAATAAGTAGCTGGCTATGAAAGGAGAGAGTCTTGCATGAAGGATTTTGTATTTTGAATACAACCATAGAAGAGCGTGACTTGGGGTCATTTGGAAGCAATATATTTTATAATTCTTGTTGTGAAATGTATGTAAAAATAGACACTTAGAAATAAGTCTGCTCAGTCATAACTAAACAGTATCTCACACGATGCATGTGAAATTAGGTAATAAAATATTTATTTTTTACTTTTTATTGTATTGTCCCATTACCATTTAGTCCCCTTATATCCTCCCCCCAGCAATCTCCACACTGTTGTCCATGTCCATGAGTCATTTTCCCTTTTTGCTCAATCCCTCTACCCTCTAACCACCCCGCCATACACTTAGCTGTCATCCTGCTCTCCATCTATGAGTCTGTAAAAAATATTTCAAAGGAAATTTGTATAATAGTGTTTGGCACACAGAGCAAATTATTTTAACATGTTATCCAACTCTCTGGAATTAACTGCCCTCACCAATCTGCTTATATTTGTAATGTATTACATTGGAGTCATTGGACAATTGTGTCTCAGGGTTCTGTCATTTAACTTTGGTCTGACATGAGTACTACACCAAAAGAAAATAACAATAAGTAGGGCAAGAGAGAAATTTTGTTGGAAATTGTGTTTTCTGAAGTTCCTTTTTAAAACTTTACAATGCTGGTGAGGAGAACAATGTGAGAAAGGACTGTACGCACATATAGAACCTTTGATTTTATAGTAAGCCCAACTTGTTTTGGAGCTCCTTGACTGTAGCAGAGATGAGACCCTGTAAGTTTGTGCAGTTAGATGGAGCCAAGTCACGGTTGGAAAGCAATGTACCATCTCTGGCAACTTATTGTTACAGTTAGAACATTGTTCTTAGACCATCTCGGATCTCCATACGTATGACTTCTGACTTAGCCAGCTATTATTACTGAACTTGAGATGAAATCAACATTTAATTCATGTGCTTAATGGACTCCTCCCCACTTCATGGATTTGTCGCACCCTTTATTTCATTCCTAGGTTCAAGTTTGTGACTTAGTAGTTATACCTCATCTGCTCTACTGTTTCCATTTCAGACTGGATACTTTCTGACAGTCCTGGTTCAACTTCAAGGTTGGTAGTACTCAACCCTGACCGCACATTAGAATCATATAGAAAGATTTAAATATCTATCAAGGACTGGACCCTACCCCCAGTGACCCAATTTAAGTGAATCTGAGATGGGACCAGGCATTGAGAATTTTAAAGGCTCTTCAGGTGACCCTAATCTGTGGCCAGATTTGAAAACCCATTCTAGCTTCCATTTCTGTTCAAAATAACTTTGTATTCTACTTAGGAAACCATCCTGTCTCCCTCTCTTGACACCAAGCGATAATGCCTTCAATTATCCCATGGACCTCAGTACACTCAGGTGCCAGCAAGAATCAGTTAGATCTGCCCTGACTAGCATGGCTCCAATGGATTGTGTGCTGGCCTGAGAACCAGAGGGTTACAGGTTTCATTCACAGTCAGGGCAAGATCTAACTGATTCTTGCTGGCACCCAAGCAAGGTCCCCAGTGGGGATCATGCGAAAGGCAACGACACATTGATGTTTCTCTCCCTCTCTTTCTCCCTCCTTTCCCTCCCTCTCTCTCTCCAAAAAGTAAATTTTTAAAAAAGAATTAGATCTAAGATAGTAATCCATTTATTCAACAAACATATAATAAGTATTTCTCTTCTCTAAAAAGTCAGAAAAAAACTAGACCGTTGTTCCTTTCTTCCAGAGCCACACATGCTAATGGAGGAGGCAGTGATGAGACACATAATTATAGCAATATGATAAATGCTTTAATAGGGGTATGAATGAAATACTATAGAACTGCAGAAAAGGAAGCGCATGTCTCTGTAAAGGTCTTGGAAGGCTTTCTGAAGCATTTTTGAGTCTCAAAGAGGAAGCAGAAGTATACAAGGAAGGAAAGAGAAAGTAATAGAATTCCAAACAGAAGGGAAACCTAAGCAAAAACACAAAGAAAACATATTCTGTCTAAATATAGATGAATGGTTTAAATATTTTATTCAAGAATAGCATGAATTTTAAGAAAATCCTAAGACTTCGGGAGTATTTTGTATGCTTTTTTATAGAAAGCAAAAACAATATTCAGTTACTGCACTGTGCTATATCATTTTTGTAAACGAGGCTAAATCATCTTGCCCTGGCTGGTATTTCTCAATGGACTGAGTGTCAACCTGTGAGCCAAAAGGTCACTGGTTCAATTCCTGGTTAGACAATAGGTTTGAGTTGTGGGCCAGGTCCCCATTTGGGGGCATACAAGAGGCAATTGATGAATGTTTCTCTCCCTCTTTTTCTCCCCCCTTCCCCCTCTCTAAAAATAAATAAATAAAATCTTTTTAAAAAGTCACTAAACCACCTTGAAGGCCCAACAAAAGAAAAACATTAATAAAACTTTAATAGCAAAAACAAGAATGAACCTATGACATTTATTTTTATTTTATTAATACTCACCTGAGGATATTTTCATTGATTTGAGAGAGAGAGGAGAATCTGGGGGTGGGGGGGGCTGGAGAGAGAGAGAAAGAAACATTGATTGGTTGACTCCTGTATGTTCCCTGACTGGAGATCAATCTTGCAACCTTTTGATGTATGGGACAGTGCTCCAACCAACTGACCCAGTCAGGTGAAGTGATATTTTTAATATCACTTTAGTTTGATTGCAAATTCTGACCCTTGGTCAATGCAAACACTTATAACCCTCTTCAGGTTCGTTTGTCTTTGTAAATGACTGTTGTTAACCAAATTGGTATATTTCTTTTTGGTTCTTCTTTCTCAAATCTCAGTGATTTATACTTGGGATTAATTGACTACAGCACACACTTAAAGGTACAATCTTCTATCGTTAAGGTGCAGGGCTCAGGACTTTAACATTGCTGAGTGTTCAAAATGATTGGTTTGTAGCAAACTATTTTATTTTATTTTATTATTTTATTTTATTTATTTATTTTTAGAGAGGGGAAGGTAGGGAGAAAGAGAGGGAGAGAAACATCAATCTGTGGTTGCCTCTCACATACCCACTACTGGGGACCTGGCCCACAACCCAGGCATGTGCCCTGAGTGGGAATCAAACAGGCAACCCTTTGGTTCTCAGGATGGTGCTCAATCCACTGAGCCACACCAGCCAGGGCTGTAGCAAACTCTTTAGAATTTTTTGGGGTGGTCATTTTGACTATACATATACATGTTACTAGCAGTTATGTTATTTTGTTATTCGATCTTAATCTCTGGAAACCACATGCAACACAATCTTACAAAATGGCACAGGGCCCACCATTTCAAAGGCAAATGACACAACAATGAATTTCATATCTTACCAAAATACCTGCCAAGCTTTTCCTGTTCTTCACCTTCTAACTAGGCTTAGCAGTGTATTACATTTAAAAATCCCAAGTCAAAACTTAGAAAGACAGGCTTTAAGAACCCGGGAATGTCCTCAACAGGCCCCTTACATTATGTTAATGCAACATGAGCTGGACTAGAGAAAAGGGAAATGTCTTCCATGGATCACAGGATGTTTGAGCAAAAAGAATATCTAGGCTGATGTTCAAACAGAGTCAGAATTATCCAGAAAGATGCTTTAATTGCACAAAGGGTTTATGATAACACATAAGAGTAGAAAAGCCAGCAAAGTATCATAGGAATAAAGAAGGGTGTAGACAATAGAATGGAGAGATTATGACAACCCCAGATTAACTAGACCAGTTTTTAAAGAGGTCAGACTATGGCCTAGATTTCAAAGATATTAGAGGAGCCAATAAAACTGATTATTTTCAGTCTCTTCTTCCCAAGTGTCTACCTGACCTTCACTCTCTTTTTATTATATATTATTTACCCACTAAATTTTAATTGTTAACTACCATTGAACTGGTTTAAATAAAATGTAACAAGGTGCGTTCAATCATTTTTCCCCAGGTACAACAAAAGCTCTGTTTCCTTTCCTGTTTATGTACATTTGAATGGTAAATAAAGAAAAGTAGTATCTCAAATGCCCCAATAAATTTTAATTTCTCTCAAACAACCCCTACATAGAATTTTTAATACAAGAGGGTGTTAGCCCATGATGCTTTATATATGCATGAACATGTTTTTCCTTATCAGTAACAATGATGGTAGAATTAATAACTATATTTTTATCTTTCCCACAGGATTTAATGATCTGTTTCAAAAATAAAGAATTATGAAATTGCAACCTTCTCAGGTTCAGCTTTAATTAGATTGATTATTTAAACCACAGCTTTCAATGCTGTGGAAGGTATACACAAGTATTTTTATTATTACCAATAAATACAACACTAAGAACTTGCTTTGCATAGAATTTTATAACTTTTATAAAGTTCTAGTAAATAATTTATCTTCTAGGACTACCCTACAACCCTGTAGGTGAGGCAAGGCCAGTGTGTTTTCCCATTTTATACAGGTAAGTAATCCCAAAGATAGTCAATGATTTCCTGGGCCTGAGAGTTCATTTTTAACTTTAAGTCCAAGTGCTTATTATGATCAAGAAAGCTTCAAAATATTGAATTACATAATCTACATAAAAATTAGCTCTATGCTTAGTGCACAGTATGTACCCAATACAAGCTGCTACCAATTACACACACTACTTACACTATTTATTACTAAATTAATAATCTTGTCACTGGGATTCAAAAGCTAGTGTTTCAGGACTAAGTAAAAATAAATGAATGAATGAATGAATGAATAAATAAATAAATAAATAAAATACAAAAGCTTACTAAGGATCTGACTGAGCAATGCCCAACATCTGGAGACCAAATAATTTAATCAAGTGTATTCCAACCCCATAAAAACAGAGTAAAAATCCATGCTCCAAACAGTCAGGTTATGGAGTCAAAGTTTTGCTTCAGTGGAGGTGTTATTTCTCAGAATCTATTCTAGAAGAAAAACAAAATCCAAAATATAGGAAAATTTTTATGCCCAACAACGTTCACTACATTTTTTACAAATGCAAATGCATAAGAGAAACAGGCTATTTTGTAGGCATTAAAGAAGAACATACAGCATAGGGAAATTACTACTATGTCCTAATTCTAAAAAAGCTCTATATAAAATTATGTCCCCAGTATTATTCCACTTAGATATGAAATATGTAAGAAAGAAAGAAGCATGCATCCTGACTAGTGTGACTGACTGAATTGGGGCATAGTTTGCAAATCAAAAGGTAACTGGTTCGATTCTGATCAGGGCACATGCCTAGGTTGTGGGCCAGGTCCTTGGATGGATGCGTGCAAGGGGCAACCAATCAATGTTTCTCTAGCACATCAATATTTAACTCCCTCTCTTTCTATCTCTCTTCCCCATCTCTAAAAATAAAATGTTTTTTAAAAAAGAAAGAAATATGCTAAAATATTAATTATGGTTATTTATTGAGTTTTAGCATATCCATAGCTTTCATTTTTAATACTTTTTTAATATTACAAATTGCCCCAAAGCACATAGGAAAATAAATGTTATTTCTTGAATAACTGAATAAGGCAAGTGGTCATCCTATTTCCTCTCATGAACACAACTTCGCATGTTCTGTCTTTCTGACACAAATACTTACCTGAGTGATTCTCCCAGTTCTGTGGTGCTAGAGCTACATTTTCTATCACTACTGACCAGCGCCACGTCTTTGAAATTTATTGAGAAGCCTTAAGGCTCAAAGTAAAATATGGCTCCAGTCTGAGTATTGCAAAGAGAGATACATGTAATATTCAGCAAATTGACTAACTTTGTTTTATTTTTAATAAAACCGTCTGGTGGTGTTCAGATTTGCCTCCACCATCTGAATTCTTGGGCTGTTGTGCTAAGCACACAGATGATCTCTCAGTTGTCTGCCTTCCTGATTGCTCCCAATTGAAATTTGTTTCCACTAAAGCCAAAAGCAAAGCCAGTAAATTTCTGTTTACCCTTTTGGGGTAAGAAGAGGAAGAAGCTGCACACCAGTGCTCTTCAGTTAGTGTTATCTGACTCCAGAGTAATAAATTTAATGGAAGCAAACAGAGCCGTTTAAGAAAATTGCCTTCAGCTGATATTTCATATTTCTCTGTCTTGTCTTCAAGGTCTGTGAATAAGGTTAATTCAAATCCTAAGGCCAAGTTCTGGAGGATGCCCGCTCATCCAAAAGTTCTCAGAGAAACCTAGGCAAACAAAAATTAGCACAGTTCAGGAGGATCCAAGATGGCAGAAGACCTCCCAAGACCAATCTGGAATTACAACTAAATTGTAGAGAAATCATCCTGAATAAACAACTGCATACTAGCTAGAGAGAAACCTTATAACAGGGATGTCAAACTCATTTTCACCAGGGACCACATCAGCCTCACGGTTGCCTTCAAAGGGCCGAATGTAATTTTAGGACTGTATAAATGTAACTACTCCTTAACAGTTAAATGAGAGCTCAGCACTGCTGCTGGGTAGAAACAGGGTGCCAGGCCAGATAAAACAAGGTGGAGGGGTGGATTGGGCCCGCAGGCCTTGTGTTTGCCACCTGTGCCTTATAATGACAGACAGCCAGAAGAAACTGTAGTACTACAACGAGACTGACAGGGAGCTGGAGGAGGTGTGAGAGGACTTGCTGGGCTCTCATGGATGGCAGCTGAAGTGTCAGAGCAATATTTCAGTGGCCGGGGTGCTCCCCCTGAGAAGTGTGGGGACTAAACCCCTAGCTGGGCTTCCCAGCCTACAGCACCAGAACTGGAAAGGAACCCAGATAACATCTAGCTGTGAAAAGCAGCAGGGTTTCTGTCTGCCAGGAAGAGATGGCTAGAGAGACAGGCTCTTAAAGGGCCAACACACAAAATTTCGTTTGCAGCACTTACCCTGGGTGACATCAGAGGGAGGGCAGAGTGGACTACAGATGCTTGAGGAGATTCTAGGACTGGTGGCTCTGGAGAGAAAACTGAAGGATCAGCTGCCAGGATCCCTCTGTTGAGTCATACCCCATACTGCTGAAGCCATCTTTCTCAGGCAGACCACTACCCTACAAGAGGCATCAGCCTGAGGGGAAGCAATAGCCCTGCCTATAGAAATTACTCTGCCTCACCCTGTGGTACTTAAGCCCAACTGCTGATTACAGATTGACTAGATTAACAGCTGAGTGTGGATCACTGGTAGCCTCAAACAGGCTGCCTAGGGCCAGACTGGGACACCATGTGACATCACCAGAGGGCAGATGCAGAAAGAGAACACAGTGGTAAATACCAGATGTTACAGAGACTAATTCCACCATGGTCTTCTTCATGGTTTGCATTATTTTTAACATTCATTTCTTGTTCTTCAAATTTGTGCCTATTAGGTCACTAGTTTTTATATCATAGTTTATTTCAAATCTCACATTTTGCTCCTCCCTTCTCTTATTCCATTTACTTTCTTCTTTCCTCTTCTTACTTTCATTTTAAATTTTCTTTTCTCTCTTGCTACAACTTGTTTCCATTCCACACTCTTGCTATTCCCCCCCGCCCCCGGGCTCTCAAAACCATTTTTCTTGTCATTAGTCATCTCACATTCTTTTTCCCATCCTTAAAATACCCTTATTCTCTCTCCACCTGTATCAATCTTTGCTCATTGGCTGTGGATATGGTGGTTATTATTGCATTTCTTCAATTTTATTTCTAGATCCTCACTATTTTTGTGTTTTAAATCTCAAATTTTATCATTCCCTTCTCCTACTCCATTTTGCCTTCCTCTTACCCTTTCTTTTTTCATTTTAAATTTTAATTTTTCCCTGTCTTGTACTGGATTTCATTCCTCACTCCAAGTTTCCTTCTCCCTCGATCCTCTCAAAATCACTTCTCTTCCCTCTAGACATCTCTTAAGCTTTTCTTTCCTTCTCTTTTCCCTCTTATTGCCATCCCTCCTATCTTAATTTTTGCCCATTTGTTGTTGGTAGTGCTGTGGTGGATCTTTCTCTCCAATTTGGTTCCTATTTTTTTCTCTCTCACTATATTTTTTATTTTTATTCTTTTATTGTTGTTCAACTACAGTTGTCTCCATTCCCCCCCACCCCAGCCATCCCCACCACCCACTCCTGATCCCACCCCCCCCTTGGCTTTGTCCATGTGTCCTTTATAGTTGTTCCTGAAAACCCTTCCCCTTTTTTGCCCCATTATCCCCTCCCACCTCCCCACGGTTACTGTCAGTTTTTAAAATTTCTGTTTAAACTTAGTACTATATGCTTCCCTTCTCTTATTCCATTCTGCCTTCATCCCTCCCTTTTTTTATTTATGATATAAATTTTACTTTCTTTCAATCTTCGCCTTTGCTCTACTCCTTGTTCTTACTATTACTCCTCCCTCTACCCTCTCAAAATCATTTTTATTTGTTACTCATCTGATATTCATTTTTCCTTTCTTATAATATTCTTAATCTCTTTACACTTTTATTAATATTTGCTCATTGGCTGTTCATAGTGTGATTGAGGTGGGGGTTATTTTCATGGGTATGGGTTTGTTTCCTAGGCTGTTTGGTTTTGTTGTGGTAACACATGTACAACAGCATAAAAGATGTGGTGGATGGACTGACTCTCACTCAGCCAACTGGAGGGAAGGACCCACCAGAAAATGACCCAACGATAACCAAAACTCAATTACAACCACAGAGCCCACAAAAACAGCATAAACAACATCCCAAGAGCATCAAGTTCAGGAGATGAAGGAGATGCACCACTGAATTTCACAGGTCTCCTACCACAGAAGGTCACACCATGAACACAGGAAGTCAAAGCATATCAATCTAAGAGCAAAAACAAACAAGAAGAGTCACCTAAAATGAGGAGACAAAGAATCAACTCCCAAATGAAAGGAAAGGAAGAATCCCAAGAAAGAGTACTAAATGAAATAAAGACAAGCAAACTACCAGAAATTGAGTTGAAAATAATGGATAAAAGGATGATCAAGGAACTCAGTGAGAACTCCAAAGAACTAACTCCAAAGAAGCTACAGGGAACTCACTGCAAACTATATCAGCATAGAAAAAGGCATAGAAATTATCAATAACAGCCAGGAGAAAATGAAGAATACAACTTCAAATGAAAAACACAGTAGAAGAAATTAAAAACAGGCTAGATGAAGCAGAGGATCAAATCAGCAATCTGAAAGACAAGGGAGAAAAAAATTCTACACAGAGTAACAAAATGATAAAAGACTCAAACAGAATGAAGAGGGTTTAAGGAAGCTGCAGGAAAACATGAAACACAGTAATGTCCATGTCATAGGGATACCAGAAGGAGAAAAAGAGGTGAAAGTGATAGAAAACCTATTCATAAAAGTTATGATAAAAAACTTTCCTAATTTGATGACAGAAACAGTCACACAATTCCAGGTAGTACAGAGGGCCCAAATCAACATGAACCTAAAGAGGCCCACTCCAAGACACATTAAAGTTAAAGACAAAGAGAGAATCTTAAAGGCAGCAAGGGAGAAACAGCTGGTAACATACAAGGGAGCTCCAATATGGCAATGAGCTGATTACTCAACAGAAACACTACAAGCTAGAAAAGAATGGCAAGTAATATTCCAAGTAATGAAAAGAAAAGGCCTGCAACCAAGACTACTCTACCAAGCAAGGCTCTCATTTAAAATGCAGGTGAAATAAGGAGTTTCCCAGATGACAAAAGCTAAAAGAACACATTTCCACCAAATCAGCATTGCAAGAGATGCTTTGGGGATTGCGTTAAGAAGATGAAGAAAAAGAGAAAGAGAGAGAGAGGAACACAGGTACAAAGGCAAAAAATGGCAATGAATACCTACCTATCAAGAATAACCTTAAATGTAAATGGATTAAATACTCCAATAAAAAGACATAGGGAAGCTTAGTGGATAAGAAAACATGACCCACGTATATGCTGTTTACAAGAGACCCACCTCAGTTCAAAACATCTATACAGACCGAAAGTGAAGGGGTGGAAAAAAATATTCCAAGCAAATGGACATGAAAAAAGGTAGGGTAGCAATATTTATATCAAACAAAACAGACTTCAAAACAAAGGTCATAAGAAGAGACAAAGAAGGATGTTTCATAATACATAAGAAATAATACCTCAAGAAGTTATAACCCTTGTAAACGTATATACACCCAACATAGGAGCACCCAAATATATAAGAAAAAATCTTGGAAGGCTTCAAGAAAGATATAGACAACAACACACTTATAGTAGGGGATTTTAACACGCCACTGTCGACAATGGATAGATCTTCCAACCAAAGAATCAGCAAGGATATTGTAGCATTGAACAATGCTTTAGATCAAATAGACTTAATTGATATATGTGGAATCTTCCACTCCAAAGAGGCAAAGTATACATTCTTTTCAAATGCACATGGAATATTTTCAAAGATAGACCACACAGTAGGACACAAAACAACCCTCAACAAATTCAAGAAAATTGAAATCATAACAAGCATCTTCTCAGATCACAATGGGCTGAAACTAGAAACTAACCTTAAGGGAAAAAAACAAAATCATTCAAATTCATGAGGACTAAAAAACATATTATTAAATAATGAATGGCTTAACAATGAGATCAAGGAAGAAATCAAATGGTTTCTGGAAAAGATGAAAATGAACACATAACAATTCAAAACCTATGGGGCACAGTGCAGGCAGTCCTGAGAGGGAAGTTCATAGCAATACAGGCTTACATTAAAAAGATTTTAAAAATCTCAAATAAACAACCTAACCCAACTTCTACAAGAACTAGAGGAACAACATCAAACAAAGCCCAGAGCGACTAGAAGGAAGGAGATAATCAAGACCAGAGAAGAATTAATTGACACACAGACGAAAAGAATAATTCAAAGGATCAATAAATCCAGAAGCTGGTTCTTTGAAAAGATAAACAAAATCGACAAGTCTTTAACCAGACTCATTAAGAAAAAAAGAGAAAGGACCCAAATAAAGAAAATCTGAAATGAAAGAGGAGAAATAACACTGATACCACAGAAATACAAAGGAGTGTAAGAAATTACTATGAAGAACTATATGCAAGGAAATTTGACAACCTGGGCAAAATAGACAAATTTCTAGAAACATACAATCTCCCAAAACTGAATCAAGAAGAAGAAGAAAGCCCAAACAAACCAATAACAGCTAGTGGAAGTGAAGCCGTAATCAAAAGACTCCTGGCAGACAAAAGCCCTGGACCAGACAGCTTCACAGGTGAATTTTACCAAACACTTAGGGAAGAGTTAACTCCTATCCTTCTCAAACTATTCCAAACAATTCAAGACAGGTAAGACTCCCAACTTTTTTTGATGAGGCCAGTATTAGCCTCACTTCAAAAACCAGGTAAAGACACAACAAAGAAAGAAAACTATAGGTTAATATCGCTGATGAATATAGATACTAAAATCTTCAACAATATATTGGCAAACCAGACCCAGCAATTCATTAAAAAGATCATGCATCATGATCAAGTGGGATTCATCCCAGGGATGCAAGGATGGTACAATATTTGCAAATAAATAAATGTAATACACCACATAAAAAAATGAAAGACAAAAATCACATGATCATATCAATAGATGCTGAAAAAGCATTTGATAAGGTACAGCGCTCATTTATGATAAAAATACTCAGCGAAGTGGGAATAGAGGGAGCATACCTCTGCATAATAAAGGCCATATATGAGAGACGTACAGCCACATCATACTTAAAGGGCAAAAATGTAAAGCTTTTCCCCTAACATCAAGAACAAAACAAGGGTATCTGCTTTCACCACGTTTATTCAACATTGTATTGAAAGTCCTAGCCACAGTGATCAGACAAGAAAAAGAAATAAAAGGCATTCAAATTAGAAAAGAGGAAGTAAAGCTGTCATTATTTGCAAATGACATGATAGTGTACATAGAAAACTCCATAGACTCCACCAAAAAACTACTCAACTTAGTAAGTGAATTCAGCAAAATAATGGGATACAAAGTCAATACTCGGAAATCCAAGGCATTTTTGTACATCAACAATGAAATATCAAAACTAGAAAGGGAGGATCCCATGTACTATAGCAACAAGAAAAATAAAGTACCCAGAAATAAACTTAAAGAGGTAAAAGACCTGTACTCGGACAACCCCAGAACACTGAGGAAAAAAATTAAGGAAAATACAAATAAATGGAAGAATATACTGTGTTCATGGATTGGAAGCATTAACATCTTTAAAATGTCCATACTACCCAAAACAATCTATAGATTCAACGCAATCCCTACTAGAAACCAATGACATATTTCAGATTTAGAGCAAATATTTCAAAAAATTATATGGAACCAAAAATGGCCCTGAATGGCCACAGCAATCTTGAGAAAGAAGAACAAAGTAGGAGGGATCACAATACCTAATATCAAACTATATTACAAGGCCACTGTAATCAAAACAGTCTAGTAGTGGCTTAAGAACAGACACGCGGACCAATGGAACAGAATAGAGAACCCAGAAATGAACCCATGTCTCTATGGTTAATTAATATTTGACAAAAGTGGCAAAAGAATACAGTGGAGTAAAAATAGCCCCTTTGACAAATGGTGTTAGGAGAACCTGGAATGGTACATGCAAAAAATAAAATGAAACTACACCACCAACTTACACCATACACCAGAATAAACTTGAAATGGATAAAAGACTTAAACCTAAAATGTGACATCATAAAAGTCCTAGAAGAAGCATGGGCAGTAAAATTTCAGATATCTCATGCAGCAATATTTTCACCTATATATCCTGTAGGGCAAGATAAATAAAGGAAACAATAAACAAATGGGACTATATCAAGTTAAAAAGCTTCTGCACTGGTAAACAGAACATCAGCAAAATGAGAAGGGAACCAACCATATAGGAAAACACATTTGCCAGTGGTACCTCAGACAAAGGTATGATCTCCAAAATATAAAAAGAACTCACAAAACTCCACACCAGGAAGACAAACAATCCAATTAAAAAATGGGCAAGGGACCTGAACAGACACTTCTCCAAGGAGGACATACAGAGGGCCCAGAGACATATGAAAGGATGCTCAGCATCACTAGCCATCACAGAGACGCAAATTAAAACCACATGGAGATACCACCTCACCCAGGTCAGAATGGCCATCATTAACAAATCAACAAATAAGTGCTGGGAAGGATGTGGAGGAAAAGGAACCCTCATGTACTGTTGGTGGGAATGCAGACTGGTGTAGCCACTGTGGAAAACAGTATGGAATTTCCTCAGAAAGCCAAAAATGGAACTGCCTTTTGACCTGGTGATTCTACTGCTGGGATTGTACCTTAAGAATTCTGAAACATCAGTTCAAAAGAACCTATGCACCCCAATGCTCATAGCAGCAATGTACAGTAGGCAAGTGCTGGAAGCAACCTAAGCACCCATGAGTAAATGAATGGATAAAAAAAGTATGATACATTTACACAATGGAATTCTATGCAGCAGAAAGAAAAAGGAGCTCCTACCCTTTGCGACAGCATGGATGGAACTGGAGAGTATTATGCTAAGTGAAATAAATCAGGCAGCAAAAGACAAATACCATATGATCTCACCTATAAGAGGAACCTAATGAACAAAACCAACAAACAATCAAAATAGAACCAGATGCATGGAAACAATTAACAGACTGATAGTGACCAGAGGTAGGGGGGAGGGCCATAAGGGGGCATAGAAGAGGAAGGGTCTAGTCAAGGAACAGGTATAAACGACCCATGGACATGGACAATAGGGTGTGGGGTCCGACTGTGATGGTGGGGGAGGGGGCAGTGGGTGTGGCAGGGGAGAGCAACAGGGGAAAAGTGGGACAACTGTAATAGAACAACAATAAAAAAAGTCTAGCACAGTTCAATCAGCATTATTGTCTAGCTGCATCCCAAGCCTCCTCAGTACTGGTTTGTTAAAGCAAGAGAAAGAAACTACTTCTTGTCTGTGTCATTGCTGAATTTTCTAGAGAAAAAAATATCAGCCTGTAAGGAATCAATTTAAGTAATATGGTTATATTTGTTAATGTGTGAAAGTAGTGAAGCAGGAAGAAAATCAGGTCCTTAGATTTCATTGCTATGGCTCAGCAAGGGATGAAAAGCGGTCATTGGAACCCAAGGAAAGGGAGGAGTGAATAATGAAGAAAGAGAAATGGAACAGAGAATAGGGCAAAAATAGTATACAGAGCCGATTGGCAATAGTTAGCAGAGCTGCTGGAAAAGAGTCCAATGGATCTAGAGAGTGTTGCTGCTCAGGGTCATTAGAACGGCTGAGGGTTCTCAGCCATTCTAATTTACACTGTCTGAAGTGGGTGAAAAAGGGATTAGAGTTCTCATCCAAGTTGTAGATGGAGGGTAGACAAAAAGGTAAAACAACGGTGAGAAATGGAACTTCCCAGTAAAGCAGAGAAGAATGTAGGCTACAAGTAGATTGGAATTGGGTCATTCATATTACCTGCAGTATTTTACTTCAAGGATGGCTAAGGGTTGATTACACTTGCTGACATGTTTCATTTGCCTTCATGAAGCTAACAACTCAGTGGCCCTTACCTTACCTGTAGTAAAATAATTTTGTTGCATTCTTTCCAACTGACTAGCATATGCTATTATTCATGACTCAGTGCTGAGGAGAGAATTCATGACTTGAATCTTCTGGTGGTTGCAGCATGAGTTTGCATGGCACAGACTGGCAGCTGGGCCACTTTGCAACTTGTCATGCATCGGGGCTAGGAAATGCAGAACTTTAGATCTCATTCTGGGAGAAATATTTATCCTGTATATGTTTTTCATCTGAAATAATTACCACACACAATTTTAGAAGGCATCAATCATCTTTGTTATTTCTCCTACCCAAAGTATGATGACATAATGTGGAACTCATATAGTAGATGCATTCTCACTATAATAACAAAGTAAAGTTTGAATAAGTATTCACACAAATTGGCTAAATTAAACCTAAACCTGGGATTGATACTTCTCTCAGCATTAGACTTCTCTATTATGAGAAATGACAACATCCACTCAAGCAATGTACTTTTAGCACATTATTTCACTTTTCTAGGTCTCAGTTTCCCCATTTGTAAAATAAAGGGATATGAATAGATGAGCTATGATTACATGAATGAGTACATAGCAGAGAAGGGGGAAATAGCAAAATGACATTCTGATTCTTCTATGTATCTTGGTAAGAAAACTAAGTAAAATAGAGAACTTTCATTCAGTGTGGTTCTTGGTTTCAAGTATATATATCCTGTGACAGGACATTGTTATCCTTGGTCTGACCCTTGCTCCATCTCAGGCCACTTCCAAACATTGATACTATGCTCAGTCATATCAATTTAACTATTTAATATATCGATTTAACTAGCTACATTACACCAAAATTAGAGGAGCCTACCCCAAAATTCTTGGCTTACAGGACCAGAAGAAAATATGGAATTCTGAGGCAGGTTCACTCCCAAGAAAAAAAGAGGGGGAATTGTACTAGGCTACTTTTGTCTGGTTTCTCCTGGATGGTGTGGCTAGAATGAAGATGGGACCAGTGAAGAATCTAATCTTTGGATTCTGTTGAAAATCAATAGATGTGGGTTTTCAGCAGCATGACTTCTGTTTTTCCACTTATTTCAACTTTTTTTTTAATTTCAACTTTTTGATTATGAACTCCTGCTTCCCAGGTTTGATTGTCCCTATCCTTTAAAACTGTAAATCCCTCTGGGTAAAAGGAACTGTTTGCCAAGCCAGAAACTAGGGGAAAAGGAGGAGAGCATGAAAATAATTATGGCTTTTTGCTTCAGGGCACAGACTAGGAAGGGTACATTCCAGCAGCCTTGCCCTGGAGATAATTTGCATTAGCACCTGGGCGATGACGTAGGGAAACTGGTGATCAAAAGCAGTTTAGTTCTGAATCAGTTGTGAGTCTAGGCTTTTAGCATGTTTACTAGTGAGTCAAATGGCTATTTAATCAGCACCTTTCTGTTGGAGTATATCTAGAATACGGATGACTTTGATTACGTTTAGTTCCAGAAGAAACTTTAGAGACTGAGTAGTTTGACATACTCAGTTGTAATAATTAGGTACTTACTTTTTAGTCACTGTTTCTGTTGCACCAAGTACAGTGCCTGGCACACAATAAGTGCTCAATATTTGTTGAATTTTCAAGTGAGGAAACTGACTTCTAGGGTGATTAGGTACAACACTGGCTAATAGCAGGACTGGGACCAGAAAAATCCACCACCGGCCACCCAATATTTCTACATCTGCTTTCTAGTTAAGTAATTAAACTAAAGGCAAGGAACCAACCTTAGCTTAAAATGAAGAATGTCATCATTTCTTAATACTTTTTAAAACTGTTTGAGTAGTTCTAAATCCTTGCAAGCATGGTTTCTTAGAATACAAGCCATAGTTTGGATATGGGCAGATATTCAATGATAATGCTTATTACTCCTGCCTAACATTTAGGTGTACAGTACTCACTTGTACAATTAGGCATGCAAATCCAGGCCTAGCCACTGAACCATTCCTGTGACCTTGTACAAGTTAGTTAACCACTCTAACTGAACTTCATCTGTAAAATGGAAGAACAGTACCTTTTTCATGGGGTTGATGCAAAAGAGTAAAATAATAAACACATATAAAGTGACTAGAATTATGTATGGTACATAATAAATATGATATTATCATTATTATTATTGATATTAGAGTTGATAATTCAATCTATAGGACTTTGGCAACTTCACATTTATTCTGCTTGTCTATTTGAAATTTCAGGAGTACCATGGTGTAAGTAAACTTCCTCAGACTTGTTTCTTACTAAAAGGTTGGGAGATAATACTTCAATACTGAAGTTACAGAATATCATACACTAGCCAATGCGTATCAAGCAGCTTCTTACTGGATTGTTTGTATGAATCTGGACCTGGAAAGCGAGGCACAATGTATAGAGCTTTTCCAATGTATAAAATCTTGTGTCTTCTGCCTTCTTAATTACTAACAGAAACTCCAAAGGTGAAAGAGATTCACAACCTCTCCTTTAGGTTTGATGTTTGAGGCAGGAGTTTTTTCTGGATGTCCACTTTGTGACAGTCAACCACACCCAAAAGTAAGAAGTGCTGAAGTAATTTTGGCAGGTTTCCAAACCCTAGTAAATAAAGATTTACCTTTCGTTTGCTTCACTAGTAGAAAAACATGAGAAAATTCTAGGAGTTGGAGAACTTAAAGCAGGATTTAGGATACATGCTCACAAAACAATGGGAAATAACTGAAATTAAGATCAAGAGGTGCCATGATGTATTTACTTATCTGATTCTGATATCTGAATGGCTGAAGTCTAAGTGGGAGAAATTTCCAGTGAGTCAAACTCATCTTTTTCATGAAAGCTCACACAAACCATTTTTACCAGATTTTCAGAAAGTCTGTGAAGTAATACCAGATGTGGCCATCACAACTGAAATGTAGTAAGCAGGGCAGCTTTGTTCCACATAAAAATTCCTCGACCCTTGGCTGTCATGGCTCAGTTGGTTGAGTGACCACCCATGAACTGAAAGGTCACTGTTTGATTCTTGGTCAGGGCACATGCCTGGGCTGCAGGTTTAGCCCCCCATTGGGGCAGGCAGCCAATTAACGTTTTTCTCTCACATTGATATTTCTATTCTCTGTATCTTCCTCCCTTCTTCTGCTCTAAAAATAAATAAGTAAATACATAAATAAAGCCCTTGAGTACATGTAAATTTCAACACCTGTTCCTGCTGCTATGTCACCATTATTTTCAAAAGTACTTCCTGGAAGGAGGTATGGCTCACTTATGTTCCTGTAGCTATGACAAAGTTTCCTGCTCAGGTCTAGCTATTCTTCTCTGAACTGAAAACAGAACCTTCTCAGAAGATGACCAGACAAATGAATAACTATACTTTATCATCATTGCCTTTCAAAGATATGAAGTAAGTATGTGAACTGCTATACTTTTTCCTCGGTAACAGTTCTAGGCTCTATTCTCCAAAAGTCTTACTCTAAGCAGTCATAGAGGCTACTGAGACTGGTGATAAGAATATCAGAGAGAGAGAAATTTGGTTCAAGTCCTAGTTCTTCTATTCACTAGATGTTTGACTTTAAGCAGACAATTTGTTATATTTTCTGCCTCACTTTCCCAGGTTTATTTTGGATAATTAATAAGGCACACAATGAAATACACAGATGATGTATTACAGTTTTGTACACTTGAAACTTATAACAATGTTATCCCAATAAAAACAATTCTAAAAAGTTATTTCTAGTCTATTATAAAATAGCTGACTATATCAATGAGTGTCTAAATTTTTTTAAATATATTTTTTGATTATGCTATCACAGTTGTCCCATTTCTCCCCCATCATTCCCCTCCACCCTGCACACCCCCTGCCACCTACGTTCCCCCCATTTATTCATGTCCATGTGTCATAGCTTCTACATTTCCCACACTATTCTTACCCTCCTCCTGTCTATTTTCTACCCACTGTCTATGCTACTTATTCTCTGTACCTTTTCCCCCTCTCTCCTCCTCCCACTCCTCTCTTAGTAATCATCCATGTGATCTCCATTTCTGTGGTTCTGTTCCTGTTCTAGCTGTTTGCTTAGTTTGCTTTTGTTTTAGGTATGGTTGTTAATATCTGTGAGTTTGCTGTCTCTTTACTGTCATATTTTTTATCTTCTTTTTCTTAGATAAGTCCTTTTAACATTTCATATAATAAGGGCTTGGTGATGATGAATTCCTTTAACTTCACCTTATCTGAGAAGCACTTTATCTTCCCTTCCATTCTAAATGAAAGCTTTGCTGGATAGAGCAATCTTGGATGTAGGTCCTTGCTTTTCATGACTCGGAATACCTCTTTCCAGCCCCTTCTTGCCTATAAGGTCTCTTTTGAGAAATCAGCTGACAGCCTGATGGGAACTCCTTGGTAGGTGACTGTGCCCTTATCCCTTGCTGCTTCTAGAATTCTCTCCTTCATTTTAATCTTGGCCAATGCAATGATGATGTGCCTTGGTATGTTCCTCCTTGGGTCCAACTTCTTTGTGACTCTATGAGCTTCCTGGACTTCCTGGAAGTCTATTTCCTTTGCCAGATTGGGGAAGTTCTCCTTTATTATTTGTTCAAATAAGTTTTCCACTTGTTGCTCTTTGTCTTCTTCTTCTGGTACCCCTATAATTCGGATGTTGGGATGTTTAAAGATGTCTTGGAGGTTCCTAAGCCTCTCTTCATTTTTTTGAATTCTTGTTTCTTCCTTCTTTTCTGTTTGGTTGTTTGTTTCTTCCTTCTGGTCCACTCCATCGATTTGAGTCCCAGTTTTCCTCCCATCGCTATTGGTTCCCTGTGCATTTTCCTTCATTTCACTTATTGTAGCTTTCATTTGTTCATCTAATTTGCAACCAAAATCAACCAATTCTATGAGCATCCTGATCACCAGTGCTTTGAACTGTGCATCTGATAGGTTGGTTATCTCTTGGTCACTTAGATGAATTGGCTCTGGAGCTTTGATCTGTTCTCCTGTTTGAGCCATTTTGGGGTTTTAGGGGGTTTTTTGGGGGGGAGTTCTGGTCACGGCTGTTTTGTAGTAAGGGGCAGAGCCTTAGGTGTTCCCCAGGGCGGGGTAGCCCAGTTGCAGGGTTGTGACACTGTATGTGGAGGCGGGGTCTGAGAGGGAACAATGGCACTTGCTGCACTCTCTCTGGGATTCCAGTCCCTTCTGCCACATCCCCTTTGCCTGGATTATCTGTACATGGATGTGGGACCGCCTGGTCAGCCAGCCACCTTGGGCGGTCTCACTGGGTCTGCCCAATGCCACCCCGTGCCCAGGGTCCACTAGCTGCTGCTTGTGCACCTGGGGTCTACAAGCCACCCCTTGTATGCTAGGGATCTGCCAGCCGCTGACTGAGCCCTGGTGTCAGCCCACCTCCACTTTTTCCTGCTGCGACTCTGCCCCTCTTACTGGTCTGGATGAATGGTTGCCGGACTTCCATACAGTTCAATTTTCTATCAGTTCTGGTTGTTTTCTTGTTTCTAAATCTTTGTTGTCCTTAATTTTGGTTGTGCGAGGAGGCACAGTATGTCCACCTGTGCCTTCATCTTGGCCGGAACCTATGAATGTCTAAATTTTTAGAGAAGATAGTAAGATAGTGAAGTCCTCAAATCTCTGTGCTAGATTGTGGGAGAATAGATTTGGTTGTAATGGTACCTCTTTAACACCTATCAAATCACTACATGTAGGAAGCTACTTATATGGAGAGGCAACACAGTGTAATGGAAAGCGCATGGGATTTAGAGTTAGATGGCATGGGTTTGGATCTTGGCTCATTCATTTAGCATCTCAATTTTTAGAAAAGATCAACAACAACTGTGATAATACTACTTGGAAATCAAATCTGCTGAAGCATAAGAAAACAAGAAGACTTCTATTTCTGCTTATTATGGAGTGACTAGTACCAAAGTATTCTTCTGCTCTTTTTTTTAAAGATTTTATTTATCCATTTTTAGAGAAAGGGGAAAAGAGGGAGAAAGAAAGGGAGAGAAACATCAATGTGTGGTTGCCTCTAGCACGCCCCCCAACTGGGGATCTGGCCTGCAATCCAGGCATGTGCCCTGACTGGGAATCAAACCAGCAACCCTTTGGCTTGCAGGCTGGTACTCAATCCACTGAGCCACACCAGCCAGGGCTCCCTGTACTCTTTAAAAAAACCCACTATAAAACTGAACATAATATAAAGCAACTGTTTTAAGGCATGAGACAATAAGCAGTGGAGAACTTTGATTACTGAGAAAACATATAAAGGCAAGCCTCAAATTCATGTTAGTCTCTGTCTTGGAACAATTTCCAGAATGGGACACAGGAAAATAAAGATCAAATAGACCATAATAGTCCTGCTGAGCTGACAGAACAGATACTGGAGTTCAAGGAAGGGTACCAAAGAGGAGGGAGCTCACAGTAGAATTCACAGATGATTCTTTTGGAGTTTACCATAAGCCATTGGCCAAAGCTTTGCCTATACATGTGCAGGACAGGGTTATGCAAAACCTTGAAGCAAGAGGCCATTAGCAGGGTTGAGAGCAGAACAAAGATTCTAGAAGTTGCACAGTATTTGAAAGCAGTATTTGGAGTTCTACCACAACAATGGTGGAGAGACCTCAATAAAATCCCCAGCATTCAGCTATCACCACAGAAAGGCCATGCATTAGGAAAAGAACCATGTTATGGTTACCCTGGACTACTCTAGATGGGGCTATCTATAACTACCCTACCAAAACCTATAGCCAAGCTGCCACAAAACAAGAACTCCTAGTAAAGGAAGACAACATACATAATTCATTCCTAACAATATATCATCCAAAATGTCTAGCATACATCAAAATCTTCTCAACATAAAAAGAAGAAAATATGACCCTAAATCAAGAAAACAGCAATTGATGTAAAGAGACCCCCCAAAATCCCACATTTTGGAATCAACAGACAAGAATTTTAAAGCTGCTGTAACAAAACATATTAAAAGACATAAAGCAAATATGATTTGAATAAGAGAAAAGGTTAAATAAGAGGATAGAATAAGTCTCAACAACAAAATAAAAACAATATAGAAGAATCAAATTAAAGTTCTAGGAATTTAAAGTACCTGAAAATGAAACAATTCATTAGAAGAGCTGAAAAGCAAACTGGGGTTAGCTGAAGAAGGAATTAGTGAGTTTGAATACAAATTCATACAATCTGAAAAACAGAAAATATTGAAAAACAGTTTAGTGAACTTTTATGTGTTAATACGACCTGCAAGATAATACAAAGTTCTTCAATATATATATACACACAGAACTGGATACCCAGAGACAAAAAGAAAAAAATGGGGCAGAAAAGTTTTTTGAAGAAATAATGTTCAAACTGTATTAAATGATGAAAAACAACAATCCAAGAGCCCAACAATACTCAGTAGGTGAATTATAGTAAAAACCACACTCAGACATGTCATAGTTAAAAAGCTAAAAATTAAAGATGGAAATTCTTAAAAGCAGCTGGAGAATAATGATATATTGCTGACAAGGCAATAGCAATGTGATATATAAAGTCAATTTATAGTAAAACTAACTTTGTTTCTATACAGTAAGAAAAAAATTAGAAAAATAAATTTTATAAGTAATTCCATTTAATATGCATAAAAATAGTTAGAAATAAATTTTCCAAAATATATTCTAGACCTGTATGCTGAAAACTATAAATTTTTTAGGTAAAGAAAACCTAAATAAATGGGGAGATATGCCATGCTCATAAACAGAAGATTTAATTTTCTAAAGGTGTCAATTCTCCCTAAATTATTTATAGATTTGATGCAATTTCAGTCAAAACTTCAGAAAAAATATTTTTAGAAATGGGCAAGCTTATTTTGATATTGATATGGAAATATGAAGAAACTAAAATAGGCAAAACAAACTTAAAAAGGAAAGAAAAGTTGAAGGCTTGTACTACCTCATATCAAGTCTTACTATAAAGCTATAGTAATCAATAAAGTATGGTATTGATAAAAAGACATTCAAGTAAGATCAATGGAATAGAATGGAGTCCAAAATAGACTCATTTATGTATGACTGAATCCTAACAAAGGTTTCAAAGTAATTCAATGTAGAAATGGTAGTCTTGTCAAGAAATGGAACTGCATCAACTGGTTACCCAAATGCAAAAAAAAAGAAGAAAATGAATCTTTACCTGAAACTATACACACAAATTAACTTGTAATGGATCATATTACTGAACATAAAAGATAAAGTTATACAATTTCTAGAAGAATACATAAAATCTTTGTGACCTTGATTTCTCAGGACACAAAACACACCAAAACAGAAAAAATGCTAAGTTGGAATTCATGGAAATGAAAAACTTCTGCTTTTAAAAATATACCAACAAAGAAAATAAAAAATGGGAGTCTTAGATTGGAAGAAAATATTCACAAAATATATCTGACTAAGTACTGGAATCCAAAGTATACAAAAGACTCTTCCAACTCCATATTAAGAAAACAAGCAAACTAACAAAAGGAGGGTAAAAAAAGACTTTGAACATTTTACAAAAGAAGACATATGGAAGACCAATGAGATCATGAAAAGATGCTCATCATTATTCTTCTAGGAAATGTAAATTAAAGCCAAAACAAGATTAAAATGCATGGACACTAGAATGGCTAAAATTTAAAAGAGTAACAATATTAAGTACCCATGAGAATGTGAAGAAACTGGAGCTCTAATACATTGTATATAGGAGTATAAAATGGTACAACCTCTTTGAATAAAAATTGTAAGTTTCTTATCAAGTTAAATTTATGTCTACCCTATGACCCCAGTAATTCCATACATAGTCATTTTGTGTATGGCCACAAAAAAAAGCTATTCATTTGTTTATTTGTTCATAGCAGTTTTATTCATAATAATGAAATCCTAGTAACAACCCAAATGTCAGTCAACAGAAAATAGATAAATTGCAGACTATTCTATAAAGAAATATAAATTAGAAACACATAAAAAATGAACAATAAATAAAAATTAACAGAACTTGAAAAAAATTCTGATATATGCAGTGGATGGATCTCCAAACTTAAGATTAAATAAAGTAATAGTGTATGATTTCATAATTACGAAGTTCTAGGAAAGTAAACTATTATATAAAGATAGAAACAGATTAGTGGCTACCAGAAAGTCAGGGTTACAGTGAGGATTTTGACATTGAAGTTGTAGCAGGAAACTTTCTGGAATGGTTTTATTCTATATCTTTTTAAAATATTTATTTTTTGTTTTTAGAGAAAGATGGATTTGTTGTTCCACTTATTTATGCATTCATTGGTTGATTCTTATATGTGCCCTGACCGGGCATTGAACTCACAACCCTGGTGTATGGGAACAATGTTCTAACCAACCAAGTAACCCAGCCAAGGCCTAGATTTTATATCTTGATAGGAGCGAGGTTACACGAAAGTATACATTTGTCAAAAGTAATTAAACTGTACATTTCAAATGGGTGCATTTTAATTAATATAAATTTTTCCTAATAAAGTTAATTTTTAAAAGAAAGAGCATTCGCTGTTTGAGAAATACATATTCTCCTCTCTCCTCCCTGGAGCAGCTTGAGCATATTATCAGGTTGAAAAGTGAAAAGCTTTATTTGTAAGCAAATATAGGTTTTTATCTTACAGCCAAAGATGAAGTAGTATGCCCTCAAGGTACTTGACAGATGGGGCAAATGTGTATCAGTCGGAAAAGAAGCAAAAGGCACTAAGGAAGCAGAAATGGAAAAAAAAAATAAGGAAAGAACAGGGTGGGGTAGTAAAGATTTGAAGAAAGAATTTATGCATTGCAGGCAAGATTACAGACCTGGAAAGGGGTGTGCCTGTGCGTAATCCATGAAGATAATCTGAGGGTGTGGATTGGTAGAAGATCCGGAGGATATGGTTTGCACTGATGCACAGACGTTGCTATGAAATGCCTTGAATATGGAGTCTGGAGTCATCTCATCAAAAGTGTGGTCAAGTTGAATTTGTGTAAACCCTTTAAATAGGTTCCTGAAGTGCAAGAATTCCTTAGGCGATGCCTGTGTATCTCTCCTTGGGATAAATGATGATGAATTTACTAATTCATGAGCTTGAGGTGAATCCCGCTGATATTTCTGACCTATTGAGGACAGAAGGCTGCTGTTTGAACATAATGTTCAGAAACAAACAAAAAATGCAGATTTCCTCTCTTGACCACTGATTCCTGCTTTGACCCAGTGTAAATTACAAACCTGGTTGGAGCATCTCCCAGCCTAAATAAATCACCTTCTTATTATTCTGTTTAATTTATCCTATCTTGTAAATGACCCTTTCTCTTCATTCTCAGGTCTCTCCTGCACTCTCTGGTAAGTTCCTTCTCTCAAAACTTTCATGAGGTAAAGACAAAGTCATCAAAATCCTATTAGCCACTTGATAGCTATTTATTCATAGTGTCTTTCAGAATCTTGGGAAGGGTGTTAAAATATGATGAGGACAGAGACTGAAATGTCTGGTTCAAGTGAGGTTTAGGAATTTTCTGGTTTTTCATTATACTCAAATTTCTGACTCTTCTTTCTATATACAACTGGCAACTTTACTGAATGAGTTCCTTTTGTTTTCTTTCTTCCCTAGCAACTAGGGATGATGTTTGACAGTATGGCAAATAGGGGGTATGGAAGCCAATAGAAATGTCATCAGCTGGAGCCAAGATGACTTGGGTTCAAATTCCCATTTTGCTCCTCTGCCATTCAAATTGGCTGTGTGACCTCAAATAAGTCAATTAATCTATCTGAATACCAGTTTTGTCATCTCTAACATGGTAATAATAATACTTAGCTCAAAGGTTGTTATGATGATTAAATAAAACAGTGCCTGTGACAGGATAAGCACTTGGCATTTTGAGCTATTGATATTTATTATGAGTTCTTACCCTTCTTGACTATTTGCGAGCATTTTATCTTATTAACTTATTTTGTCCTATCCTATCCACTCTCTTCCTGGAATTCCAGACTCCCCTCCCTTGTCTAAATCACTTATCACACTGCCTAGAACATAAGCCTAAAGCTGATAGCACTTACTACCATTATTAAATTGGATTTCTGAACGTGTGGTACCAAACAGATATTAGGATGTCAGTGGCTTAGAGACACCTCATCTAACCAGGGTTTTTTCAAATGAGAATTTGGAAATCTCAAATGTTTCTTTGAGGATTCAGTCAAAGACTCTGAGTCTTAACTGAGAATCCAGGCCCCAAAACAGATTTTCTCTGTGTTTGCATTGAGTAACTGTTTGAGCTTTGATGAATGGTCAACATGAGAAGTGTTCTATCCCTGCTTGTTATTTCAGAACATTTCCATATTAATCTCTGTTGATCTCTCTCATTGTGACTCACATTATCTCTTCCTTGATATCTTATTATTTGCCTTACCTAATCATGTCTTGGCCTGTTCCTTCACTCTCAAGGGTATCCCTCCACACCTTATTCCTAGCACCTGTCTTCTTACCGAGCAAGAAACACAACTCCTCTCTCTGTAGTCAATCACATTTTCCATCCCTTCTAAATAGCCCTTATATAACATCTTTCCTGTGCATATCCTACTATGACTATTTAAAGTCTCTGTGGATTCTGGATCATGCTAGGTGCTGGAGAGATTGTAGCAACTGAAATGTCTAAGAAAATCCTTATGCACAAAAAGCTTATGATTTCTTTAGGGAACTACAACTACAATTAAAAATAAATTTCATAGACAAGAACTAATTCAGCATCTTATATATACAGGATACTTTACTGGGCCCCTGAGATACAGAGTAGTCCAAGAGCTCTGGTTGCTGCTCTCCTAGTGAGGAGACAGAATGGATATGGCAACAAAAGCAAAGCAACATCACTTAGTGTCAAATAGAGAGAAGTATTAGAATGAATTAGAGCACAGGAATAATCACCAAGGGCGACTGATCAAGGAATACTCCTTGGAGGAAGTGGAACCTGACTGGAACTTGAAGGAGGGTTTGGTCTAGGGAAATGGCAAAGAGGAGGAGGGTGTGTAAGGCATTCCGCACTGGGGAGCAGTATGAACATAGGTGTGGTGTCAGGAATGTTGTAGGCTGTTTGAAGACAATGAGTGCTCTGTTGAGCAGCACTGAGAGGTGAGATTTTACCTGACCTAGAATGCAAATCTAAAGAGCTTATATTTAATTCTATGGCTGTGTTTCACAGATCTCTAGGGCTCCTCAGAAGAGATCTCACATTCCAAAATAGAGGGAATTAAATTTGGTGCAGGTGGGGAAGAGGGAAGGTGGTCAGTGGGATAGCTAAGAAGGCAGAGCTCTAGGCCCTTTATTTCTTTTTTTTCTTTTAAAGATTTTATTTATTTATTTTTTAGAGAGGGAGGAAGGGAAGGAGAAAGAGAGGAAGAGAAACATCAATATGTGGTTGCCCCTCACGTGCCCCCAACTGAAGACCTGTCCTGTAACCCAGACATGTGCCCTGATTGGGAATAGAACTGGCAACCCTTTGGTTTGCAGGCCTATGCTCAATCCACTGAGCTACACTAGCCAGGGCTATTTCTTTTTCTTTTTTCTTTTATTTTTATTGTACTTTTTTTTTTTTTACCATTTATCTCCCCCATACCCTCTTCCACCTCTACCCACCCCTAGGCCACCCCTAGGCCCTCCATTTCTATTTAAAACTGATCCAAATTTTTCTGATGGATATGTTGAGGGATCATGAAATACTTTATTTTGAACAAAGTCTTCTGCTGCTTAAAAAAATGAAAATCCCTACTCTAGAGAATAAAAACCATTAAAGAGTTTCAAGCATAGAGTATTAAAATTGGTATCTAAAGAGTTTCTTTCATCCAGTATGTAACCACAGCAGAAATCCTATCCCTGACAGTCTTTCTTTAAAAACTATTCCTGTGGGAAGGGCAGGGGAGAATAATGGGGGAAAGGGGAGACAACTGTAATTGAACAACAATAAAAAATTTTTTTTTAAATAACTATTCCTATAACATGAAAACCACAACTTTACATGACTTTACATTCTACTATTTGATACCTCTAATTCAGGAGATCTTAACATGTAATCCACAAATTCCTTAGAAGTACCATGAACTTTGATGAGAACAACAACAAAAAAATGTATCTTTATTTTCCCTAATCTCTAACTGAAATTTGCCATTTCTTCTGTTATGAGTGTAGGCAACAAACCTTACTAAAATTAGCAATAACAAAAATGTAAAACTTTTCAGTCCACTTTAAAATCATTGCAGATAGCTTCAATTTTTAATATTTTAATATTAATATCTTAATATAATTAATTTTCTGTGTTATCTTATGCATTTTATTTTATGCACTTAAAAACATTATTCTGAGAAGAGTTCATAGGCTTTGCCAGATTTTCAAAAGGGTCCAAGGCACAAAATAATTATGTTTATGCAGTTGTTTTCTGTTGATCCACAATTTAACTTCCTCTAACATCTTCCCATTGTTCCCACATTTCCCCTCTACAGCTACATAGAATAAGTCTAATGCTACTAACATGTGACAGTCTACCAGATATTTGAAGACACCTATTATGTGTCAATAGGCTTTTCTTCTTCAGCTAATCATCCCACATTTCTTCCTTGGTCCCTCAAAAGATATGTCAGTAGGTCCCTTCAGCATTCTGACCAGATTCTACAACATGCTCCCCATGAGCCATCTTCTTCATTTCTTTCTCCTAAAGCATGGTGATTGTACCTAAGCAAACATCTAGAAAGGAAAATATTTAACACAGGATTTTGACTCCATCTCAATAGTCTCAGTACTTCCTGTTCCCTCCAGATACAATAACCTGAATTCCAAGGACTGAGATATAACCAAATGTGGTTCTTTAACTTTTCTCACTTATGAATGCTGTGGGACCCAGAAGAGGAGAATCTAGTTAAGGAAGTGTACTAAAGTGGCTACACAGGTCTGTGCTTATATCCTATTTATTCTATGTATTAGCTGGATGACTTAGGGGAAATCATTTACACTGTGAAATTCAGTTTTCTTATCTATAAAATGGATGCAACAGTAGTGCTTCTTTCATAAATTTGTGTTGATTAAATTCGGTAACACATATAAAGTACTTAGCAGAGTGCCTAGTGCACACTTGCTATTGTGAATCAAAATAAGATAAGCATTACTCTCCTCATTATGCAATCTGGCTCCCGGGCACCTCCTTCTAATCCCCATTTCACCATGGTTTCACTTCCTCTTTCTGGATCCAAAATTCAAATGTGTTCTCCATCAAGTCTCAGTATTCCCATTGCACGGCTTGGCAAAGACCCACCTCTTTCTCACAGGCTCAATGTCTCTTAAATCCCTACAGAGATTGTAAGGAAACAAGCCACTGAAACTGAAAATGATTTCTAATTAGGGTTTCTGTGTAAATGTTCTCCCGGGAATTATCAGCCTTGAGAGCTTAGAACTACATCCTTAATAAAGAACTTCCTCTTAATTTGGCAGTAAAAAATCACTACTTATTGAACCTATTTACGAGTCTACTGCTCCCCTTATAAAGTCAGTTCTAGGAAAATCATCAGAAGGACAATAGAGGAAGAGATAAGAAAAGATATCCTAGAAATATGAAATTGGGCCAGTAAGATAAATCAAACATATTTTCAGTCTGTATCAATTCAAAATAACAAGTTTCCTAAGTTCAAATTCCACCACACAGAGTAGTACACCATTTTATTTGCTCTATAGCTTCCTTCAGATTTAATCAGATGTTTTCTTGATATAGAGTCCCAGGGTTTCCATGGAAATCCTGTATGCCATTGGATTCTCCTCACAGGGTTATTTCCACACATAGGGTTTGCTTTTCCAAACAAAGCAGTCACAGTCATTTTCTTCTCTCCTCAGGTTGTATATCTACCATAATGTGTAACACAATGCTGAAGGTATTCTCCATGTCCAGTAAAACTTTAAAAAGCCCTTATAATCAACAAGCCAAGAACTGAGTGTCCCTCTGGGCTAAAGCTTGGTGAGGTGTTGAGGTGAGAGTGGGGTGGGAATGGCGTGGGTGAAAAATGGTAAGTGTTGGAGAGTCCCTAACCTCCAAAATGCTTACAGCTTCATTAGGGGAAAAAATAAGGCAAATAAGAAAAATAAATATTATACATATTAGAGACAGTTTCCTTTCCAACTTGAGTTATCTTTGTGTGTATTTTCTCTTCAAGTTCTAAACAGAAGTCAAAGTGTCATTAAAGTATCCCTACTTCCCTTTGTACACAGGTTGCTTTCACTCTTACACTCTTGTTCTTATTCTCTCTGTATCTCCTACTCCTAACCTCAACTCACAGAAATAGCAAGTTGTTCTGATGTATCTTAATTAAAATCTATGACCATAGGGAATATAGTCAATAATATTGTAATAACTATGTATGGTGCAGGGTGGGTACTGGAAATACCAAGGGGGAACACTTGGTAAAGTATATGATGTCTAACCACTATGCTGTGCACCTGAAACACATACAAAATAATATTGAAAGTAAACTGTGGGGACTTCCGGCCAAGATGGAGGCATAGGCAGACGCACTGTGCCTCTTCTCACAACCAAATTAAGGACAACAAAGATTTAGAAACAAGAAAACGACCAGAACTCAGAAAATCAAACTGTTTGGAAGTCCAACAACGATTCATCCAGACCGGTAAGAGGGGCGGAGTCCGGCAGGAAAAAGCGGAGGTGCGGACGGGCACGCAGGCAGCAGCGGCTGGCAGCCCCCAGGGGCACAGGCGGCGACTAGCAGACCCCGGGCACGGGGCGGCAACTGTGCAGACCCAGTGAGGCCGCACAAGGCAGCTGGCTGACCGGGTGGTCCCACATTCACGCGAAGATAATCCAGGCGAAGGGGAAGCGGTGAAAGGCACTGGAATCTAAGAGAGAGTAAAGCAACCGCCATTATCTCCTGTCAGACCCCGCCCCCACATACAGCGTCAGTACCCAGCGACTGGGCTGTCCCGCCCTGGGGAACACCTGAGGCTCCACCCCTCACTACGTAACAGCCGCGACTAGATAAAACAAACAAACAAACAAACAAACAAACAAAAAACCCAGAAATGGAAATGGATCAAACCGGAGAACAAATCAAAGCCCCAGAGCCAATTTATCTAAGTGATGAAGAGATTGCCAACCTATCAGATGCACAATTCAAAACCCTGGTAATCAGGATGCTTACAGAATTGGTTGATTTTGCTCACAAATTAGATGAAAAAATGAAGGCTACAATAAGTGAAATGAAGAAAGCTGCATGGGGAACCAACAGAGAT
>PVKU01011991.1:0-39006 GCA_004027475.1 Anoura caudifer
CAGAGGGAGATAGGAAGCACTGTGGGCGTCTGTGGGTATCCTGAAGGACTTTGATATTTTAATGAAGTTAAGTTGCTACTTTAACTCTGTATAGCATTAAATAAACATTTCCTTTCCTTTTCACAAATCTCTGGCTTTGAGAGGCATCTTTCCATAAGGCGGCGGACAATAATGGACCTTCTGTTTGCTCTGTAACAGTACCATTATTAGAATATAAACTCCATGAGATCAATAACTTCTACTTTGTTGACTAATATCACTCAGAGTCTAGAACAGAGCCTATAAAGAAGATATATAATATTGTTCAATAATGACTGAGTACAATGAAGGGAATTATAAGTATCATGAGTATATAAAAGTAGAAATAATTAATTTCATTTAGACTAATGTACCCATTTTAATGTCTTTTTTAATACTCACCTGAGAATATATTTATTGCTTTTTATTGCTTCTTCTTAGAGATAGAGAAACAATAACAATGAATGGTTATCTCCCAAATGGAGATCAAATCCATAACCTAGGTAAGGGCCCTGACCAGGAATTTTGGTCTATGGGATGACACTACAACCAACTGAGCCACCTGGCCAGGGCTGTACACAATGTTTTTATCTATATAAATGTATTCATGTAACAATTAAAATATCAATTATAAATGCTATCTATTATTAGTGTATATTGTTTTAGGCATTTGTTTCAGTTTTTCTATAATTCTTCTTATAAATCATTTTTAAACATTTAAGGTATTTATAATAAAATGAAATATTGCTAAAAAGACTCATATGTTTATACTAAAAGGCAGTTAACATCTAACAATTTATTCTTCATTCTATAAACTATCTGACCTTAAAAATTAAGAAATGATGAAATCTTCTACCTGGATTTGATATTAACTAAACTTGACCAGGAATCTTATTTTTCAGAAATAAAAAAAAAAGAGAGAAAGAGTGAGATGTAGAATCACCTTCTAAGGTTCAGGCTTTGATGTCTTTGGTTTGTACACTCAGTCTGTGAAGATTTTACACAATCATGGCAGTCATAGCTAAAGATCTAGAAAAAAAATCATTGTTTCAAATTTAGGGTATCACAATCCAAAAGGCTATGTGGCCTGACAAAACTCTTGTTTTGAAGAGAAATAATACTATTATTTATACCTAAGCAATGGGTTAACATTATCATTTAAACAATTACTTAACAATATCATTTAAAAAGAAAAACAGATTCTGAGACAGTATTCAAAATATTGTATGAAATTCTAACAAGTCACCATGATCTTTCAGATAAAAAAAGAAAGTTGCTATAGTATGTCTAATGAATGAGTTTATTATGAATAATCAATCTATACATAGAAACATTTTTCATGAATCCATTAAATTCTTCTGATAAAAATAACATTATTGCTAGAAATTAAAAAAATAGTTATGAAGTAATAATTGAATATGATCTGCCCTATTATATTATGAAAACCTGAGACTATTGACCGGATATAACTAGGACTCCCAAAACACATGCATTCACTCCCCTAATTAAAACAAAATCAGTTGTCAAAATAAACAAAAGAGACACCAAAAACAAATCTTCAGATAAAAAATTCAGCTCAATCTATTAACTACAACCAAACTAAGTTTTCAAGTGCACAAAAAAGCTAAAGAACTTTCTCAGTTCTCCATCACCTAAGTATGTAAACATTCCTCAAGTACCTACAAAACAAAATTAAAATTACTATTAAATATTTTATCATTACAAACATTAAAACATATTGCTGTTATTTTAAAACCATACTCTAAATAATAAAGGTAAAAGTAAATATTTCCCTGTGGTTAACTATGTACTTCCAGACAGAAAATGCAGAACTCCTTAATGTAAATACATTCTACATTTATAAGATAATGAACTATCAACCAGTAAATATGTTTGATACAGATACTGAGTTAAAAAACAATTTATCTAAAAATCTTTTTAATTAGCCTAATTATTTTTAAATGGTGGCACATGGTGTTAAACAAAAAATTTTAACTTCCACAGCTGAAAGTCTTTTTCAGAGAAAGAGTTCATTAGGCCATTGCTAGCACCACCACCAACAAAACGATCAGTCTTGGGGCATGGTATCTAAATCACCAGCATCATGGCTACCTAGCAAAGACAACATGTCCGTCATCCTGAAGTCTTCAAAGCATTTTTATACATCAAGTAGTGGGGAGAAAGATGTAAGCCAATCTATAGACAAAGGGGATGGAAGAAGGTGAAGCAGACCTAGTTCTGGGATAGGTACAGCAAGGTCCCCGAAGAAATGTCCGTTCCTGTGGACTAACTGTGGGCAGCAGATTAGAAGTTCCTGTGTAAAAAGCAGAAGAGGATTTTGAGGTTCCATGACATCTGGCTACTCTCTCTTCTGGATAATTGTAGAAATAGCCACCTGAAAATTCATACTAAATTCCAACAGATTCACAGGCTAAGACAAACATCCTAAGATCTCCTTCCGGAAGCAGGTTTCTCAGTCTGAATCTCTTGGACAGGAAAGGGGAGAGGGTCAAAGGTTCTTTCTGAATCTTGTTTTTTTTTTTCTTTTTTTAAATTGTTGTTCAATTACAGTTGTCCCCATTTTTCCCCCATTACTTTCCCCTGCCCTACCCATCCCTACCTCCCACTTTCAATCTTCCCCCAGCCCCACCATCTTTGTCCATGGGTCCTTAATTCGTGGTTCCTTGATGACCCTTCCCCTACTTTCCCCATTATCCTCCTCCCCTTCCCCTCTGGTTACTGTCAGTTTCTTCTTTATCTCCATGTCTCTGGTTCTATTTCACTAGCTTGTTTCATTGATTAGCGTCCACTTATAGGTGAGATCATATGGTATTTGTCTTTTGCTGCCTGGCTTATTTCACTTAGCATAATACCCTCCGGGTGCATCCACACTGTCACAAAGGGAAAGAGCTCTTTCTTTCTTATGCGTGTATTCCATTATGCAAATGTACCACAGTTTTCTGATCCACTCATTTACTGATGGGCACTCATGCTGTTTCCAGCACTTGGCTATTCTCAATAATACTGCCATGAACATTGATTGCAGTGCACAGGTTCTTTTGAATTGGTGTTTCAGGGTTCTTAGGGTAAATCCAAGCAGTGTAATTGTTATGTCAAAAGACAGTTCCATTTTTAGTTTTTTGAGGAAATTCCATACTGTTTTCCACAGTGACTGCACCAGTCTGCATTCCCACCAACAGTGTACTAGGGTTCCCTTTTCTCCACAACCTCGCCAGTACTTGTTGTTTGCTAATTTGTTTATGAGTCTTGTTTCTTAATAAACAGCTTCAAATCAATATCCCAAAAACGCAGCTTCTGGGTATCAAAACCTTGGTTCCCTTCAATTTGTTTCCATTTTTTAAAACATCTCTAATACAATGAATAGACACTCCAAACTTCACTAAAATGCCTGTTATTCCAAATTCTTCTTCACAAACAGATGTTCATTTATTCAAGTATTTTTAAGTTCGTATTATGTTCTACTATATAAATATCTGTATTGTGAAAGATTTAGGATAAGGGGCCAAATTAAGATTGAAATAAGAAAAACTTAATTTTGCTTCACCAAGAATAGTAGCCTGAGATAGGGAAACAGACCATGAAACACCAAAACATACCAAAATGTTTTAAGTCAAATTCTGTCCTTACTGTAAAACAGATAGCTGAGAAACCTCTAAACATGCTTCCTGTTTTCTTTCATTCAAAAAAAACCAAGTACTATAGAGATTAAGCTAGAATCACAAATCTGAAGTAAACTCTAAGATATATATGGTATTCATCCTTCTGCCTTTTACATACATAAGAAATATATTGATAAAGCCAATTTATATACATAAGAAATATATTAACAACAAAGAATTAGCCAGTTCAAGATAGGGATGGGATTAGGAGATAAGGTCAGAGTTAAGGTGGGAGTTCGGAAAAAGGAACGTAACTCACTCTAGTTAGCTAATTATTTATAAGAAAGAAAGCAAAGAGAATCAGGCATTGTTGAACCTGTAAACCTAGGAGCATAAACCTGTTTGCTTTGCAAGGAAGTTAGTTTCACACACTCCAGGAGATCACAGCATTGCCCCACCAAGGATTAACACTCTTCCCTTCCCCACTCCAGCACCAGATTGGGGGAACAGAGGGAAGTAAACACGTGTGCAACGGAAGTCAAAATGGTGCAGGGGGAGGTGCTTGACCACAGAGACTTGTCAGTCTAACCTGGAAAAGGGATCAATCGGCTAGAGGGTAGGCCCACCAGAAGGTCACAAAAGCTTGAGAAGTTAATTGGTTATTTTGAAAAACCTCCTGGTCTTTCACAAACCCCAAATTATATAATCCTAGGGAACAAAGAAGAGCTCTCTTGGTGACCCAGGCTGGCCCCTACGCTCATGCATTCTCTCTCCATAACCATGTGGCCCTAGCAACCACATGTCTGACAGCAACTCAGATTCCAAATGCAGGGCCCAGGCAGAAGCCTGGACACAACAGCACAGTAATGGATTGCAGCTGGGAACAGAAGCTAACCTAGCTAGATGGTGAGAAAAGGTGGACTGGTCTAAGTTTTAACAAGCCACAAAAACCTTGGACGCTGGCCTTGCTGAAGACATGGTTGGATGTTTTCCATGGCAGGAGGGACAGAGATGGGATACAGGGGCAGCATTCCACCCGAATTAATCTTGCCTCAACACAATCACATGCACGGGTCCATGGAATGCTTTTCTAGGGATCCCGTGAAAGAGCCCCACTTCCACTGGCAAAGTAAGGATGTCACTGGAAAAGACTGTTTAGAGAACTATCATGATCTAACTTCCATTTAAGTATGATCATGCCAAAATTTATGCTTTGAGTTAAATGCATACATTAAAAACATTGATCATGGCCATGAATTTTGTTCCTAACTGGTTAGGATGACATGTAAAAATCCTGTTACACATTTGAACAGATACTCGCACACCAATGCTATAACAGCATTATTCACAGCAGCCAAGCGGCAGAAATGTTGACAGATGGATGGATAAACAAAATGTAGTATCATCAAACAATATTATTAAGTCTTTAAAAGAATAAAATGCTGATTCATGAAAGAATATGGATAACCTTGAAGACACCATGTTAAGTGAAAGAAGTCAGCCACAAAAGGACAAATACAGTATGAGGAACCTAGAGTTGTCAAAATAAATAGTGGTTATAGGAAATGGGAGTAAAGGAGAATAAGGAGTTAGTGTTTAATGGGTAGTGTTTCAGCTCAGGATAATGAAAAAGTTCTGGAGATGGACAGTAGTGATGGTTTGGCAACAATAAGTGTACTTAATGCCACTGAATTATACATTTAGAATGGTTAAATGGTTAAGTTTTACTTTATACGTATTTTACACAATAAAAAAGGAAAAATATATATTACTACCATATTATTTTATAAATGATTTGCCCAAATAATACTTTGTAAAAGTGCAATCACAGAATTCTAAGTTAACATTAAATTATTAAGAAAAAAGTGATTAAAAAGTAATTACCCAATTTTTACTTAATTATCTAGTTTCTTAAAGAAAAACAAACACAATACAAAAGAAACAAAAACCTTGATGAAAAACACTTATTTTGATTGCAGCAATACCTATGTAACAAATTTATTCTAACTGCAAATCCTTTGCCTTGCAGCAAAAATACTCAAACATGGTCATAATCCACACATCCATGTGGCCTTAACGCTCACACATAAATTCATCTCTATTTTCACAGCAGAAGGTATTCTGCATTTAATGGTTTACTTTTTTTCCCCCTGCAGGTAAAAGCTATGGATGCAAAGACTATTCTCTACTCTGTGCAATATTTTCAGTTTGGTTAACAAGCATCTAATAAAGAGCTGTAGCATGTAAAAGAAAATGAATTCTTGAAAATGATTAATACCCTGTATGTCCCATTATTTCCTAAAATTTATATTCATCTGAAGTGATACAAAATCTAACTTAACTTCTATAAAATAGGAAGGCAGTGATATTTTGCTAGCTATTTATGAAAATGATTCACATTCAAACAAATCTAACTGAAATTCACGGAACTATAACATACTTAAAATTACAAACTCTGCAAACCTTCAATACAGCATACCACACATATCAATTTCAATTTTGTGATTCTGTGAAAGAAATATTGATTTAAGACTTAAATTCAACAATAATATTGATTTAATTCATAACTCATTTAACATGATTCATTCATGAATCTTGACCTTTAATTTACCAAACTAAACTTTAATACTGATGTATTATTTCTTTCTCTGGAAATTACCTAACTAGAAAATTTTCAGTACTGATGAATTTTCCAAGATCTGCCCACAAAACCATTATTGCATATTAAAGTCTCTCATTAAAAAATGAAAGCCACCTAAAATATAAATAAAAAAGCAGAGTTTGACAGACCTAGGTAGGCCTAGGAGGAATAGAAAATCACCAGGTGGGAAAACTACCACGGGAAACTGTAGCCTGGGAAACTGCCTGCCGACCCTACCCAGGAAAAACAGATCCCTGGCTAAGATTGGGGTCTGGGGTCGGCCTATCCAGCATAACAGGATGCAGCTTTAACTTGAGCCTGACAAGATGTATCAAGAACAATGGTCAGCAGAAATGGCACCCAGCAACCAGCTCTAGCCAATCAGACTCTGACACCCCAACCAGTTATCCTTCCCGGGGTTTTTCACCTAAAAACCCTGCCCTCAGAACAACCCAGCAAGTCCTAACCTCCCTTGGTTGGCTCCCCAACTTCCCTAGATTGGCTCCACTTTCCCCCACAAGTCTTAACCTCCCTTGGTTGGCTCCCCAACCTCCCTAGGTTTGTTACAGGGTGCAGACAAGAGGGGGGACCCCAAAAAGGGATTTGGAATGGGGTCCAGAACTCAAGGTATCTAGGAAATATTGGAGAGACATGGTGTCCTCACCCTTTCCCCCTCAGGTGTGAGTTGGGGGAAGAGACACATGGACAGGAACATGCAGAGTTATTTTGTACAGCAACAGCCTTGCAGCTAATCCATGGCATGGTCATTTAACATATCTATAGCCTTAGGCTGGTCACTTAGATGTGCTAAATAGCTGTGGCCATGCTTGGAACCAGGGGGATGGATGTCACCCCCCTCCCAGATGTAACTGGGGGACAGGTCCCCCAAGTGACAGTGCCTGTGTGGGAGCCTGGAGAAGATTGGCTCCAGGACATGGGGACACACCTGCCTGGACTCACTATGGCAGCCCAGAAAACTTGGAATAATACAGGAATGCTGGCAGGTGTAGCTGTTTATAGGAGGAGTCGGAAATGAGGGTGCAGAGGAAGACTGGCATGGGAATTTAAACCCAGACACGGCAGCCATTAGGGGGAGAGTCATGAGGTTTTGTCAGACTGGGGACCCCTCCCTGCAGCTTAGGTGAAGAGGGAACCATGTGGTTTGGCCAGAGTGCAGACCCCCCCAGCTCTGGTGGAGAGAAGAACCATGCAGTCTTGGCCAGAGCGGGGACCCCTGCAGCTTTGGTATAAGAGGACCACGTGGCTTTGGGGTGCTCCCTTTGACCATGTAGCCTGGGAAGCAGGAGAGACTTTGCCTGGAAGAAGGGTGAAAGAACTCTTGCCAGTAGGCCATGAGAAGGTGCTACATGGCTTTGGATTAATTAGTGATCTTGCCTGGACGGGGACACAGCTGATGGTGTCAGGAGCCTGGATCCCAGACTTTGCTTCTTTTCCTGAGTTATGGTACCCTGAATTAGGGCAGGGGCAGAAGGAAGCACTGTGGGCATCTGTGGGTATCTGAAAGGACTTTGATATTTTAATGAAAATGTTAGATCACTACTTTAACTCTGTAGCATTAAATAAACATTTCCTTTCCTCTTCACAAATCTCTGGCATTGACAAACATCTTTCCTATCTGGCGACAGACAATCGAGCCCAGTAGAGGGTCCTTTCAGTAATAGTATATCGTGACCCCCCTGGGCCCCTTGGCCCTGTGTGTGAGTGGCATGTGTGCTGCTCTGTAACAGGTTGGCCCCACTTTCCCCCATGAGTCTTAACCTCCCTTGGTTGGCTCCACCTTTCCCTCTTACTCCCCACTAATAAACCCTGGTCCTTAGGTCACTCCATCTGGTTTCTTGAGCAACTCCAACCTATCAGAGTTTGATTGTCTTAGTGCCCTACACATAATTCTTTCTAGAGATAGCTATTACAAGTAAAATAAATCCTTTGATCCACAATTTCCCTACTTTCCCAGTAAATTACATTAAGAAAAATTAAGTAAGCTAAGTAAAATTAAGAGTCTTCCCATAAAGAGAGATTTACTTTTCCTGTTTATATACCTTTGTCTATATATTACTAAAAATATATATTGTACATTTGATAGCCAAAAGATCTATCCAGAAAAACCCTATATTTATATAACATTTTATAGCCATTTGACATGCAAATTCAGATTCAACAAAAACTTCCTAGACTATGCTAGGAAATGAATTCCAACAACAACTATATAAAAGAGGGTACTGAAAACTATGATAGACAAATGTCTTTCAGAGAGAGTAAATAATTTGCTGTAATAACTTGTAACAAGTGAATTCAAGAACTGGAATCCAAATATTACTGATGCCAAAAGGAAGGAGGAAGAGAAGTAGCATTTACTGCATGTCAGTTTTGAACCAGGTACTTGCACAACTTACTCACTTCATTCTTACCTAAGATAGGCACTACTCTGCTTTGAAGATGAGGACACTGGGGTAAAAAGTGATATAACATGACCAAGGTCTGTTCAGCTAGTCAACAGTTAAGATAAATCAGAAACTCTGGGATTACACACTGATAGATTTTATCCTCAACCACTACTTGTCATCCAAGGCAGGAATGATGTTTTCTTTTATTTTTGTTTTCGATTTTGTTTTGTTCCTACAAAGGAGGAAACAATTTCACTGGATCAATTTTAACAAGATTTCTAATTCCTTGAGAGAATCTTATCTATGACGGTAATCCCTTAGGGTAAATACCAAGAAACACCTGCAGACAAAAAATAACATTGATAACAGCACTTAATATGAAAATAAATGTCAACCCCCCCAAAATCCAATAATCCAACAGGAAAACATTGTGAATGCCTCGTCATTAGAATAGCTTTGCAAAGAATTAGCCCCCTCTTAAACCAGGTGCCAAATCATGAAACATCAAGAAATGAGAAGTAAAGTTTACAGAAAGACACTGAAATACTTCTCCCCATTTTATCCAATGCCCCTATATTCCACTAATTTAAGCCCATGATCCTGTTCCCCACAAGCATAGCTCTAAAGAGCCCCGCATAAGAAAAGGGTAGTCTTGAAATGGGAAAAAACTGAGGACTAAAAAGAAAAATGCTTTTCCTCCCACGTTCTAAATTCATCTATCTAGACTACTAACCTAATTTGGTTAATTTTTAATCTTTGTTAATTTACAAAGATTAATATGAGAAAATCAAATTTTAATATTTTCACACAGGGAATTCACATATGTATGAAAATTCTAAGACAGCAAGATAAAACTGTGTGTGTGTGTGTATGTGTGTGTAATATAACTTTACCTTTACCCAGGTAAAATTGGGTATATATACATATAGTTTTGGACAAAGGAGAAAGGGAGGGAAGGTAGGATCTGAGATTTCAAAAGGAAGTAGGCACTTTGACAGACAGCTGAGGAAGAGCAACCCAGAAACAGTAAGCCACAGAGAATAATCTAGTAAACAGGTCCTTGCTGGGGACACCATCTTAATTCAAATTAGTCTGCAAAAGAGAACATTCTAACATTCCCTTAAGACTTTCCCTTTGAATCACAGAGGCAGGAAAGGGGGGAGGGTCAATGTTTTTTCCCTGAGCCTTTTGTTTCTTAATAACTAGCTTAAAATCAGTATCCCAAAAGGCAAAACTTTGGTCCCTTTCAAAACACTACCATTTCAAACCAAAAATAAAACCTAATTTCCACCATTTCTTTAAAAAGTTCAGCAATTTATCATACAAAGTATCTGTCTTTGATAACCTAGACGACCGCCCTCTAAATCCAGTTAGAATATTCTCTTCCTTTTTAAATTCTTGCTCTCTCCTTCCCCCTTCGCATCTGCTTCTGCTCTTCGATTAGATCAATCAAAGGAATAAGGCAGTGGGACATTTGGAGCTATGTTATTCAGGAGCAAAGGTCAGTAATTATAAAATACTGACCAAGCTATGAAGGATTCATATTTCACAGTAGCTTTCATTTATAGAAGTATGAGGGAGGACCCAAAAAACCCAGAATTTATTTATAAAAATTGTGTATTTATTCTTACATGTTTAAATTTCAGTCACCTTTAAAGAACTCTCCATTTGATGCAATACTCCTATTGAGATGGTTTTTCCACTGCTAAACAGTTTTTGATTTTGATGCCTTTTAGTGCTTCTGCCGTTTTTTATTTCACCTCTTCCACATTAGCAAAACGTTTCCCTTTGAGGATTTTTTCCATGGAAGGGTTTACTGGGAATGAGACCAGGTAAACAGGGAGGGTGGGGGATCATGCTGGTTTTTGGTCAAAAACTGCTGAAAACTCAGTGCCATGTACGCAGATACACTCATAAAATACCCATCATGAAATGAGCAAACACACTGGAAGAGTCTTCAAAACAAATTGCACTGAAGTGAATGCAGCCTCTCACAACAACACCAGCTGGTATGCTGACACAGATGGGTTCCTAGAACACTAACCTAGCTGGGGAAGCCTATACTACAAAGGGCCCACACTCCAGAAGATAATTCTGGTTTTTTGAGGGGTCTCCCCTCATACATAACCATGTATCTATTTCATTCATTATTCCAAACTCGAGGTCAAAAAAAAGAAGTGTAAGTATTACCAAAAAAAAATCAGTTTTAAAATTCTTATCCTAGATTATGTAATACGTAGAGGACAGGTAGGTGACAGTTTGTTGTATTTTAAAAAATTAGTTCTTCATCTTTCTTTTCTCTGATTACTTATTTATGATGCAAATCCTACAGGGAAAAAATAATCTAAAAGAACCTGAAGTTTCCCAATAATTCCATTTTCATTTTTGAGAACATGTACCTGCGGTTGTTGGATGAAGCAGTCTATATATCTCAATCATATCCAATCTATGGAATGTGCTGTTGAGTACAAACTTACTGATTTTCTCCATGATATAAGTGTTGACATTTCTAACTATAACAGTGGATTTGTGGTAGGCAGTTAGACAGACACAAGCAGAGCCAGGACGATGGCCAGGTACAGAAGGTCATCGGGGTGGCAAGTCCCCAGTGCCTAGCAAAGGGCAAAACTGGAAAAATACGGACTTTGGTTTTTTGCCAGGTTACCCCAAGGTAACCTTTCCTCCCCTAGCATATCCCTGGTTATGCCATTTAAACCCCTTGACCTTTCCTATCACTGATCATTCAGTTTGGACCCTCCCTTGTACTTTCCTCCCCTGGCATGTCGCTAGTCATGCAGGAGATCCCTTTAGAGGAAGGACAAGGGGCTGAAGAGTAGCCTCATACAATTCCCAGGTGGGCCCTTGCACAGACACTCCCTTAAGCATTAACCCATAGGGATAATATCTAGGCCTCACTTATGTTTCAGCTTTAGGCTCAGAAACGCAGCAAAACCAGACAAGTGATGCCATAGCTGACATCAGGACCAGCTGCACTGACTAATGATCCCCCTGCCTTGGCACCAACCAATCAGTAGAGACCACTGAAAAAACACACCTGGAAAGCTGATAAATATTCTATTGTGATCCTACCCACCTCCAGACAAATACCCTCAAGACAAAGGACCCAGTATGGCTCTCTCTATGGAGCAAGTCCACCCCTTTCCCCACCTCCTTCCCCCAGGCGTGTTTTCCTTGCCTCTGTTTTGCCTAAGCTCTAAGGGTCCTTCTTTTGCCTCTGTAACTTGTTTCCTGGGTGCATTTCTTCTGCTGTTCACTTCCACCTCAGGGACTTTCTAAATAAATTTTCTCTTAGAGTTTGAGTCTTGACTCTGGAATTTATCTTAGCCATAACTCAACTACCAAGGTTGCTGAACCAACATCTGGTCTGACTCCACAGGTCTAACAGCTGGTGCTGTTCCACCACCAACAGATTCATCTATTCCTCTTTGCAGTTCTATCCGGTTTTGTTTGTTTTCTTTTGTTTGTTTGTTTGGCCTCACATATATTGATGACCTACTGTTAGGTGCATACTCATTAAGGATGTTATATCTTCTTGAAGGATTGACCCCTTTATCATTATACAATGCTCTTTAACCTTAAATTTTTTCCTTGTTCTGAAGTCTCCTGTCTGAAATTAATAGAGCTAGTTATTCCAGCTTTCTTTTGATTAGTATTAGTATGCTATTATTTACTGGGGTTAGGGTTGTTGGGTTCCCAAAGACAGAAATTAAGAGGAAACCCCAGAAAAATTTCCAGACAGGTATTTATTAAGCTTATGCTTAAGCACAAGGGAGACAGCAGAGAAAAGGATGGTCCTCTGATCTAGCAGCTGGGGACAGAGTGGGCTAGCAAGAAAAGACAGATTTTTGAAAAAGGAGGACTTTTTGAAAAAGGCAGGCTTGTGGAATTGTCCATGTCAAGGTAGAAAAAGGAAGTGGTTAGAAGGGAGATAAAAATTCTGTCTTTTGTTGTTGTTGTTATTGTTTTGAGCAGGGAGTGGAGGGGTGGTGACTTTCTTGCAGTCGGTTGCTACACCTTCCACCTGCTCTTAACTTGGCTTCCTGGCCACGTGATATTTTTCCTGTCCTGGGCCCAAGTCCCTATACTGTCTCAGTGTATCTTTCTCCAGGCTTTTAATCCATTTTGACAGTCTCTGTCTTTTTATTGATGTATTTAAACCACTGATATTTAAAGTAATTAATTGATCTGCTTGGATAAATATCTACCAATATGTTACTGTTTTCTATTCATTGCCCTCATTCTTTGTTCTTATTTTTGTCTTCTACTCTTTTTCTATCTTTTGTGGTTTTAATTGAGCATTTTATATAATTCCATTTTCTCTTCTTAGCATGTCAATTATACTTCTTTTTTCACTCTAATGATTGCCCTAGAGTTTGCATTACACATTTTCAATTATCCAAGTCCACTTTCAAATAACACTATAGCACTTCATGGGTAATTCAAGAATCTTACCATAGAATATTCCTAACTCTTCTCTCCCAACTCTTGTATCATTGCTAAAATTCACTTCACTATGTTATAATCATTGAACATATTGTTGTTGTTATGAACACCTTATGTTATCTGTTAGATCAATTAAGAATAAGAAAAATAACCCTGGCTGGTATGACTCAGTTGGCTGGAGCAAGCAACATCCCATAGATCAAAAGGCAGTCATGGGTTGAATCCTGATCAGGGCACATACCTAGGATGCAGGTTCAGTCCCCAGTAAGGGCACATACAAAAGGAAACTGATCAATGTTTCTCTCTCACATTAATGTTTTTCTCCCTTTTCCTTTCTCTAGTATTGTTTCTTTTTTTATAACATAGATCCAAGTTTCAGGCCTATACAATATTCCTTCTCTGAAAAATGTCCTTTAACATATCCTGCAAGGCAGACCACTGCCCACTGGTCTCTGAAATTTTGTTTACATAAGTGTAACAGAAAGTTCAGTCTCTCTGACCCCATCTTGTTTGGGCTTTCTTTGTTCTCATAGCCTTCAGGCTAATAACTCCTGCTTTGGACATGCTAATTTTAGAGGAATTCTGTTCAGTGCTTAAGCTTTTACAAAACAGCCCCTCCCATTTTCCCTTCCCTTGATTTAAAAGAAACCTGAACTTTGTGCTTGCCTAAGAGATTTCAGAATTTGCAAGCACCTCCCTCTTCTTGAGCTGGTGCCTCTCAATCAATAAACTTTTCCTTACTCTAAACTCTGACATTTTGAACAGTACCTTTTTAAAGCTCTGGGCACTCAAAGTTTTAGACTGATAACGTAATTCTTTACTCTCATTCACTTCTGAAGGATAATTTTGTAGGATACAGAATGCTAGACTGTTGGGGGTTTTGTTTCAAAGTTTAAACACAAAACACTTAACTGTTCTTGTTTGCATGGTTTCTGAGGTTAGCTGTTATTCTTACTTTTGCTTCTCTATAGATAAGGTGATTTCATCCTCTGCCTCTGTCTTCTTTCAAGATTATATGTGTGTTTGATTTTCTGTACTCTGAGAACTTTTTTTAAAAGATTTTACTGACTGATTGATTGATTGATTCATTCATTCATTCATTCATTTAGAGAGAAGGGAAGGAAGTGAGAGGGAGAGAAACATCAATTTGTGGTTGCCTCCCGTGTATCCCCTATGGTGGAGGGGCCTGGTCTGCAACCCAAGCATGTGCCTTGACTGGTAATCAACCGGTGACCCTTTGGTTTGCAGGCCAGCACTCAATCCACTGAGCCACGCCAGCCAGGAATACGATATTCCTAATTGAAATTTTGGGGGCACATACTGTCCTTGGTGTTCTCTGAACTTCCTGGATCTGTGACTTGAAATCTGACATTAATTTGGGGAAATTCCCAGTCATTATTGCTTCAGATATCTCCTCTGTTCCTTTTACTCTTTCTTCTTCTGGTATTCTGATTATGCATACATTATACTTTTGGTAGTTGTCTCATAGTCCTTGAATATGTTATCTTCTGGGGGAGGGTTTCCCCTTAGTCATTTTCCTCATTGATTTTCATGTCTATTGACCACCTGTATGTCCTCTTTGGAGAAGTGTCTATTTGGGTCCTTGGCCCATTTTTTAATGGAAGTATTTTTTTGGTGTTGAGCTTTGTAAGTTCTTTAAAAATTTTGGATGGTAACCCCTTATCAGATATATCATTGGCAAATATGTTCTACCATTCAGTGGACTGTCTTTTCATTTCACTAATGGTTTCCATATATCTATCCAATTTTCCCAACATCATTTATTGAACAGACCATCTTGAGCCCATTGCATGTTTTTACCTCCTTTGTCGAATGTTAATTGACTATAAAACCATGGGTTTATTTCTGGGCTCTCTAATCTGTTCCATTGATCTCTGTGTCTGTTTTCATGCCAGTACCATGCTGTTTTCATTACTATAGTCTTGTAGTATAGTTTGATATCAGGTAGCCCAATTCCTCCAACTTTGTTCTTCTTTCTCCAGCTTGTTGTTGCTATTTGGAGTCTTTTGTAGTTCCATATAAATTTTGGAATATTTGTTCTAGTTCTGTGAAATATGTCACTGGTATCTTGATAGGAATTGCATTGAATCTGTAGATTGCTTTAGGTAGTATAGACATTTTAATGATATTAATTCTTCCTATCCATGAACACAGTATATGCTTCCACTTATTTGTATCTTCCTCAATTTCTTTCTTCAGTGTCTTATAATTTTCTGAGTACAGGTCTTTTACATCCTTGGTTAAATTTATTCCTAGGTATTTTATTCTTTTTGAAGCAACTGTGAATGGGATTGTTTTCTTAGTTTTCCTTTATGATAGGTCACTACTTGCATACAAAAATACAACTCATTTCTGGATATTTATATTGTATCCTTCTACTTTACTGAATTCATTTATCAGATCTAGTAGTTTTTTGGTGGAATCTTTAGGGTTCTCTACACACAGTATCATGTTATCTGCAAATGTCAGTTTCACTTTTTCCTTTCCAATTTGAATGCCTTTTATTTCTTCTTCTTGTCTGATTGCTATGGCTCAGACTTCTAGTAGTATGTTGAATAAAAGTGGTGAATGTGGATATCCCTGTCTTGTTCCTGATCTTAAGGAACTCCTGATGGTACAGCTTAAGAAAAACAGAATGCCTTGGCATATTTCCAAATGGTTACTTTCCCCTCCCCTACAGAAATCACTAGGGGATTTTTATCTGATACTCACTGTGAAGACAGGGAGGTAAAACCATGAACATGTGGCGGTCCCTATTACTGGGTACCCTAGAGTTTTTAACTAGTTACACTTTAGATTTTCCTACCTCATACTGGTTTCCTTAGAGGTTTCCGCTCCTGGCTTTCTGCTAGGGTAAGCTGTCATTCTCTGTATTCACCTGTCTCTCCAATTTGTGTGTGTGAATGGGGAGGGGCGGGGGGGAAGGGGAGCAGCAGTTTGCTTTGTGACCTTACTTCTCTGACATACCTAAGAAGATCTGCTGATTTTTCAGTTTGTTCAGTTTTCTACTTGTTATTAGAACAAAGTGATAATTTCTAAAAGCTCCTTATATGGTGACCTGAAAACCACAAAAAAAAGTCCATTTTCAATCTTTACTAATTGATAAAGTGATAACAATCCTATAGTATTGAGATGAAAAAATGCAAATCTGAGTGTCTCAATGGCATACAAATTGCCTAAAATATGATTAATCATAGTGTTTAGTCTATATGTAATGCTAAAATGCAAGTTATTAAATAATACACTTCATCTTTTCTGAAGCAATTAAAACACATGGACAATCAAATATTGTAGAAATCACTATTACAAACTAATATATTTCCTAAATAAACACCTAAATATTGAATTTCCATTAAGGATTTAAAAAAATCAATCAGGAAATTCTGCAATTCACTGGTTACCCTTAGTGCTCAATTAATTTGTAGAAAAATAAAGCCTGTTTCTTAATTCCTAAAATAGCATTATAATCCCATCTAAACTAATTTAAATTTTAAGGTTCTTCCTCTGGAGGAAAAAAATCAGTAGAAAACAAAAACCTGTACGTGAAATTTGATATTTGGGTGCCAAATTTCCCACATTTGCTATAATGATGGAATTAACCTGCATCAAACTTAATTTCCTTAGGACATCTTTATCCACTATAGAGTGCTGTCAGTTCTTATAGCAAAAAATAGTTAAAATTTTTTCAATATCACACTGTAAAACAGCTCATTACTTTTTTATATTACTAACTTAAATTTTATTCAACTGGATTTTATCATATTAACCAAAGCATGCTGCTTAAATAAGATGAACATATCTAATTCACCTGAAGGAATTTCAAGTATGTTGCAAAAAAGGCCTCCAAACATAGCAAAAATGAAAGAATGGCCAAACCCAAGGGAACATACTAGTATTACTTCACTTTACACACATGTAAATTTTATTTTATTATTTCCACGTCTGAGATGCATTAGGTACAACAAACATGTCTGAAACCTTTATACAGTGAACAAATGGTATACCATTACAAAATTAGGAGCTAGGGTAACATCCTAAGGAATTATTAATAATCTTGTTCTTCAGTCATAGCTACAGACTTCAATAATTTGCCTACATATATAATGAGGAATTAGAGTGAGATACTTGTACATGGGAGATGATTTGGGAATGGTCACAAAAAGAATTGGGACATGTGACCTCAGTAACAAGTGAAATATATAAAAGCTCCTAGAAAAAAGATTAATTAGCCCCCCAAAACAGTTGTCAAATAAGAGTAAAGATGAATGCTTGTGAAATATAGAAAAGAATGCTCTAAAAAAATTCCATACTTAATCTGCTAAATATAAAATATATTCCAGAAACCCCAAAACAAAGTCAATATCTAAGTATTAAAACTGAGACTTAGTATTTGAAATAATTTCTAGCTAAAGTAATAACAAAATTAATCCAATTATGTCAGTTCGCAAGAGATAAATAAATGAAAACATCAAAAGTAAAAAACAAAAAACTAGGAATTACTCATATTGGGTGGTTATATATGTAAAAATAAACTATTCAGGTAAGAATGGCTATGTAAAAAAGACAAGAGACCCTAGCAAATAAAGCACAGAATGTAGACCTGCTCCAAAAAAAGTCATGATGTTTAGAAAGTCAGTGTATCATCTCTAGAACTGGAATAATGTCTCAGTGGAATCTTTTGAGAAAATGATACACCATCAATAAATAATATAGTGTTTTCTGTACCCAAAGAGAAAAGTTTCCTAATTTTAAAAAAGAGAAAATTTTGATTTATTAACCAAGTTATTTCAATATTAACTGTGAAAAATGGCTTACCTTCATTCCCCTAGAACATATGAAACTGACGAAACCACATATTTCCAGAGAAAGATATTATTGCTTGAATCTGGGTCACTGAAATTATCAATGAGACAAAAGAAAGGGGTAACATTAATTATCAACAATTATACATTTTCTTTGTTGACATATCTCATATAAAACCTCTTAAGACCATTCAAATGAGATACTTGTCTCTAGGTTTAAGTTCTCCATGGATAGCTCCTTTGAAACAAAGACTGGACAAATAATTAACTCAAATTATTTAAAAATTCTTGATCACTCAGTGTCTACAGGGAGGGTTCTAAAATTTTTTAAATTTTTTTCCTTATTATGTACCATTATAACCTCCCTGAAAATTTTCCTCCCTAAAAAATCCTGGCTGCTGTAGCTCAGTGGATTGAGCACAGGCCTGCGAAGTAAAAGGGTCACTGGTTCAATTACCAGTCAGGGCATATGCCTGGCTTGCAGGCCAGGTCCCCAGTAGTGGGTGTGCAAGAGGCAACCACACACACACATTGATGTGTCTCTCCCTCTCTTTCCCTCTCCCTTAACCTCTCTCTAAAAATAAATAAATAAAATCTTTAAAAAAAATTTTTTCCCTAAAAAAGAATATTAAAGTTCAGAAAAAGAGAGGGTGCAGCAGGACAAGGGAGAGGACAGGAATATCCAAACAGCTTTAAGGTTTATTTGGATATTCAAGGACAAAAAGCATGCCCCACACCAGATCATATTTACAGTTCCTCATCTAGAATTCAACTAACATACAACTGCAGTAATCAGCCAAACTTAGTAAATTAAAATAACAGTAATTTTGACAGATTACCTTCTATAAATATTCAAATATGGACATTTGTGTGCATGCAAGGAAGGGTCTCTCTCTATATGCCAGTCAAAATGCTTTGGTTTTTTTCACCCCCTTTTCCATAGAAATCCCCTGAATTGTTGACTTCCATTTTAACTCTTTCACCTCACCCGATAAAGGACCAATCATTTCTCTATTTATAGTCTGAATTATTATTCATTGCCTGAATTAAAAATTTAAGGATAACATTCTTATAAAGAACCAAGACAAAAAGGAAGTACCTAGAAATCTTTGAAAATCTATCTGTAAATACAAAAGGAAAGACTCAATAAAGGTGGAAGAACGGGACAGACACAGGATTTTGAAGGATGGTAACTCAAAAAGAGATTAACTTTTTATTTATGCAATCAGGTATGCCTTGAGGTATAGGAAATCCAAATGCAAAGAACAACTAATAGCTTCATAAATTTAGGCTGCATTCAAAGTTCCATTAAAATAGACGACCACCCTGGTTGGTATGGCTCAGAGGCCTGAGCACTGGCCTGTGAACCAAAGGGGTCATTGGTTCAATTCCCAGTCTCGGCACATGCCTGGGTTGCTGGCCAGGTCCCCAGTTGAGAGCATGAGAGAAGCAACCAATGTTTCTCTCGCAGATGTTTCCTCTCTTTCTCCTTCTCTCTCCCTTCCCCTCTCTCTAAAATAAATAAATACAATCTTGTTTAAAAAAAGATAAGACTACCATTTATTTGGCTCAAGGCAAGACTCTATACTTTCAATAACAAGTTTAAATATATAAAAATGTCAAAAGTTGGGAAATACATTTATAATTGATACTTACATAACATGGGTTTAAACTACATTGGCCCACATATATGCAGAGTTTATTCAATAAATACTGTAAATGTATTTTCTCTTCCTTATGATTTTAATAAGTTTCTTTTCTCAAGCTTACTTGTTTGTAAGAATATAATATGTAATATATATAATATAAAATCTCTGTTAATCTACTGTTTATGCTATCAGTAAGGCTTCCAGTCAACAGTAGTTAAGGTTTTCGGAAGTCAAAGTTTTATGCAGATTTCTGACATTGTTCAAGGGTCGACTATAATATGAAATTCAAACCAAATATAATTTTTAATCCATAGTCTATTTAATCAAGATAAGACATCTGATGCATGAATTTGCTCATGTCCTTCTAACCTATTTCCTATTGGTCAGTTTCCCTTAAACATATACACAATTCAAAACTCAGTATCCCAGATAACATCTAAATTACGGAATAAAAGTGAACTTATTCAGAGGCATATGCCCTTCTATTCCCACCTGGAAAGAAACAACTGTTAATACCTCTACTAAGACTGCTCAAAATATTTCTAGAAAGTTTGGCAGGCCTGCAAGAAACTCTTACTTTATGATTGTTACCATAGATAGTTAACTGGTTATGAATAACAAAGAGAGCAAAGGGAATTAGCTATTGAGTTTAATAAACTGGATAGCATAAGCCTGCATATTTAGCCAGAAAGCTATAGCATTCACAGATTCATTCACACACTCCAGGGGACTGCCACCAAGGAGACAATCCTCAGAACACAGAAAATCTCCCCAGCAGCACTGTCACCCTCCAGTACTGGATTGTTGGGGGGAGTAGGGAGAAGTGCTTGACCATAGAGGCCTGTCAGTCAAACTAAGGGGTGTGGACCCATCATAAGCCCAGAAAAGCTTGGGAAGTTGATTTGTTATTTTGAAAAAGCTCCTGGTAACCCCAAGGGAACAAAGAAGCACGCTCACGTGCTCTCTCTCTCCCCTACACTCACCCCATGTGCTCACATGTTCTCTCTCCATAACCCTGTGGCCCTAGCAGACTCTAAACATAGGCCCCAGGTGGGAGCCTGGATACAGCAGCACAGCCGGGAACACAGGCTAAGCTAGCCAGATGATGAGAAAGACTGGATTGAACTGACCTTGGCACGCACAAGATCTCTAGATACTGGCTCTATTTCTGGCCCTGATTTTCCATAGTGGGATGGATAGAAATTGGACAGTGGGAACCCAGGAGAGGCACTCTGTAGACTTTGAATCAGCTTTCCAAACAAATCTTATCACTAGATCTCATCCTCGCCTGTGGGTCCCCAAAAATGCTTTTTCTTACGATACCACAAGGACTCCACTTCCATAAGCAGCATGATCATTCACCATTCAACCACCCAAACCCAGTTCCAAAGTGTATCCAAGCCAGACCAGTGGCTCTCAAAGCAGGAAAGGGAGAAGAAAAGTCTTCTCTAGGGTCCAATAGCTTTAGCTTTCCCTGAGGGCTTACTAGAAATGCAGAATCTTTAGCCCTATCCAGGGACATATTCAATTAGAATCTGCATTTTAACAAGATCCCCAAATAATTCACACGCACATTAAAATCTGAGAAGCTCTTAAAGAAGAATATATTAGAATGGGAGAGAGGGTATAATCTGTTCGAAGATTGGTTCCCACTGCAGGCCACTGTGTGGCCACTAAGCAACCAATTTTTAACTTCTGGTTTATAGCACCTTTACTCCTGCCACAATTTTGTTCCTTATTTTTTAATAAAGAATCTTGAAAAACAGAAAACCTTGAGACCCCCAAAATGTGTATCTAATGACTAAATTGCAGGTCCCAGGAAAGGCCATGACAGAGTAACCTTACAGCAAGTGGCCCTGTCTCATGCCCCCAAATCACATTAACTAAACTAGTTAATTTTAAAATAATAGTAACTCCTCCCATTCCAAATGCTAGACACTAAGAGCATGTGGGAACCCAGTGGCTAAAAAGGAGACCAAAAAACCCAAAGCCTATGCCTTTGTGTAAGCAGAGAGGAGAATGCTGTTAAGTGCTGGTTATTCAGTTATTGTCTCTTAGCTCCAACTTCACCCTCTAATACTCATCTCAGTAATGCTAAAAATAGCAGCCTGGAAACGATTTTTCTCTTTTGCCAGCTAGCTTTCTCATACTGCCAATAAGGGCATTAGGAGAAACTCGCTTTTTCCACCAGGCAGAGCCCTAACGTAGGCCCTCAATCCCAGTAACAACAGTGGTGACAACCACCAGTGTTTTACGGCACTTTCAGAAGCACTCCTCGGAGGTATCAGCAACATCCAAGCAGTACCCCTCCAAAGGTTTTGAGCCCCAAATCTACTCCAAACTCTTCTTTGTTCCTCCAGCCCTACAGGTGGTTGCTGCTTTCTGCAATTATGGTCTGTTATTCCAGTGTTCCCCTTTTGTTTTTTAAGCTCTCCAACACCTATATAACCCATTGCCCATATTAAATTTTCTTGGTATATCTACTATGGATTATTTCCCTGTCCAGAGTCTAACTGATATACATCATGGATGGATGGAATAAAATTCACCATGATCTTGCACTTTGGAAAACTATTTCTCTGAAACGTGATCATCCACTAGAAAAAATTTACTTCTTCTCCCCTAAAATATAGGTGCAAGATGGGAAATGTATGCAAGAAATACAGCTGAGAAAGAAGGAAGATGGAACACAACCTAAGAAAGTAATATATTGAAAAAAATACCATGGTAGAAAACACATGTTAACCTCCAAAAACATAAAGAAAAGACCAAGAAAAACCCTGAAACAAATAAGTTTCTCCCTTAAATAATAAAAAAATCAGAGTTTGAGAAGTAGAAGGAACTTTATTCTCCTGCCACTGTCATTGTTTAGTTTGTTAAAGTAGTTTTTTACTGAGTTTGAGTTACTATACTTTCAGGAAACTCTTGAGAAATTAGGGAGAACCCAAAGATCTCAAAAATGATGAAGCAACAGAGAACAGGATACCTGAAGAAAAGTCCAATGAGTCAAACATTTTAGTCCAATCAAGTGAAAAGAAAACTTCAAACCAACAAAATAACTGCCTCCCAGTTGAAGAGTTCTGACCAACTATGCTTCATCATCCCTGTAGGTGTTTAAGATGATGGAAGATAAAGTAAATAAAAATATAAAATGGGGCTTCTTAGCTTAGTGACTCTCCTCAAAATCACTAAAGCAGTAGCTCTTCATACTGTTTACACATAAGAATGACCTAGGATGTTTTTTACAAAAATAATGATGATGTTGATGATGATGATGCTCAGAACACTAATGCCAGAGACCTAATTTAACTGGTCTGAAGTTAAATTTGAAGCCTAGGCATATTTTTTTAGAAGAACAAAAATGAAAAATACCCAAGTGTTTATACTGTACTGACCAAAGAACTGAGAACCACTTAATGGAATACTCTATAACTTTACTACTCAATGTATGGTCCAAGGACTACCTACATCCAGATTACCTGGAGAGATTGTTATAAGGCAGAATCTCAGGCCTATTCTAAAACCTCTGATTAAGACCACATGTTAACAAGATCCCCAAGTATTCTGAATGCACATTAAAATTTAAGAACATTGTTTTATTACAATTGGAAAAGGCTGTATCTGTGTGTGAGAGTCCAAATTCCAGCCTAAAAATAACTTTCTAAATTGAAATTTTTCTAAAGTTTTAATTATCAATTTTTTTTTACTTTTAGAGTCTATTAGAGCTTACTGAGAATACTATTTTAGTGAATAACTAATATTTAATAATAACTATCATTTATTCAGTATGTAGTATTTGCAGGCATTGTTCTCTAGAAAATTATTTAATCTTCAACACATGTCTGTAAAGTAGATAATTTTATAATCCCTTGTTACAGATAAGAAAACTGAAGAGTTAACATAAAAAAATAATAACTTGTTCCACACACAACTAGTAAATGCCAAAGTTAAAAACTGAACCTATACAGTCTTGCTTAAGAGCTTATATTCTTAGGCACAAAATAATACTATCTTTATCAATACTGTCCCAAAACATTCTAAAATCATTCCAGAGGAAAGTATAATTATTGGTAATAAAAATGATATAAGAGTAAGGGAAAAAATCAGTCTGCTATTCTCCAGTTTAAAAAAAAATCAACAGAGTTCTAAGTTATATAATTACATCAACACTATTATGGATCTGTGGCCCACACTCAAAATAGGAACATGAGAAAGAAGATAGTAACTCAGGAGATTATGCTAACATTGTCAATGTTTTGGGGTGATAAAGATACCAATACTACACATGTGACTATTCTATAGAAGAAAAATTTTAGTAATAACCACTCTGTTATCTACATTTAGAAATAATTGAAACCCCATGGTAGGAGATACATAGTCTCCTCAATGCCTCCTTAATTTACCCCTACAACTTCTCCTACTGCTGCCACCACCCCTGCAGAAAAGTAAATACATAAGGCTATGATTACTTCTCGCAGTGAAACAGGCATGACATAAATTTAGTCTGGTTTTACTATTCTTCTGTATCCCACTGCTCCCAACTTCTAAAAAAGTTCAATCACCTTCTGTCATTATAGAAACAAAAATACCAGTCCCAGTAAGACCCAAATGTTACTTCTGAAAACATTAAAGACAACTCTTACAGAAGTGGTCAGACAGAGGCTGTCAGCAAAAGGCCTATTAGAAAGTTTAATAATTCATGTGAATTCTAAATAGCATGATAGAATAGAAAAAGTTCCCAGAAATAAACAATATTATTGTACTGGCAAATAGAATGAGCTTAAAATATGCAAAATTATACTCTATGAGTATTTAAAGCAGAACAATAATTTCTAAAATGCTTTAGCTTCATTCAGTCCAAGCATGCTCCTAAAAAAGCATACAATACCATTTTCATTAACAATGACAAAGCCCTGATGACCCAGTTTCTCAGAATGAACAGATACTAAAAATAGAGTTCCTTAACCAATATGAGTTATTAAAGTGGATGCTGGAGACAGAATGATTTGGGATTAAAAATACCAATGCAGTGACTCATTGAAATGTAGTCTTCTGAACGTCTAAGTTTAAAATTACAACTTGAGCAATTCATTGGTCTCTTTGAGTGAGGTTTTACGTAAAAAATTTTAAAAAGCTGAGGTCCATATGAAGAAGCATTGTAAGGCTGTACCAGCATTTCCCAAAGAGTGGAGTATGACTTTCCAGGAAGCCAACGTAGACAAAACCCAAAAGAAGAATGTTCTTAGGAGGCAAAGAAACTTGTCAAAAAACACGGAAGCTGAGCACTCCTGGTATGACTCTTTCACTAATTATTAATTAGTATAACTAACAAAATGACCCATATCAAAACTTCTTACAAAATTTCCATCAGGTTTTAATTATTCATATTAGTTATACAAATTATTTTTAGTTAATTTTCTCTTATAGTTAGCACCAGAAAAACCATTCTCTTCACCTCTCATTTAGCTTCATAATGGTACGTCCTCAATCTCCCTTCCTTTCCTACTCTATTAAAAGTAAGTATTTAAATAAAGTAAAATATACTTATGATAAATAAAAATATATCTCAGGTGATATTTACTAAATACTGGTTGAATGCATAAATACCACCACCCTCACAACATAGAAAAATCACTTATTATACATCATGTATAAATATTTAAAAAACTTACCACCTCCATCACCAATAATATAGAAAGATTTTATATCAGACAAAACATAACTATTTAAAAATCAACAGAATTATTTCTTCATCACAAGGAAGAATAAATTTGAAAGATGATTCTCAAACCTCATAGTAGGAATTATATATTAAGCTAGTAAAATTTGCAGAATATGGGCTCCATGACCAGAGATTCTAATTCATAAAATCTGAGTTCCTGAGGATGAACTCCAAACTCTGCATTTTAACAAGCTTCCAAAGTGATTATCATGGAGATTATCCTTGAACTACAATTTAATATAACCATATATTTCATCTTCAAACCACTGTCAATTTTCCAGTAAGTCCTTCTTCACATACTGGAAAGGACTCTGCAGTCCTATCTTCATGTTAACCACCTCAACTTCTGATTAAATTACACGCTTGGCACTAACAAAGAAAAAAATGATAGCAACCAGTTACTGAACACATATTATGGGCCATACACTCTATATAATCTATAATATACTCAAGAATGAAATAATATACTGCAGATAAAGTATATAACACAATGTCTGGCTAAAATAAATGAATGTTCACTAGAAGTAGCTATTAGCTGAAAACTGACATGCACACAAAAACCTGTACATGAGTGTTTATTTATAACTCCCAAAAATGGAAACAACCAAAATGTTCTTCAGTAGGTAAAAAAAATAGGTGAACTCTGGTACATCAAGGCAATGGAATATTATTCAGTGCTAAAAAGGAATGAGTTATCGAGCCATGAAAAGACATGGAGGAACCTTAAAGTCAAAGGAGCCAATCTGAAAAGACAACATACTATATGATTCCTACTGAACAGACTAAAGTATGGAGAGAGTGAAAAGATCAGGGGTTGTCTAAGGTGGGAAATTGAGGGCTGCGGAGGAATACTGAATAGACACAGACAACTTTTAGGTTAGTGAGAATATTCTGTGTGGTATTGTAATGATGGATACAAGTCATTATATATTGGTCCCAACCCACAGAATGTACATGACAAAGAATGAACCCAAAGGTAAACCAAGGACTTTAAATGATTATGATATGTCAGTGTAGGTTCATCAGTTGTTAACAAATGTTCCACTCTGGTGAGGGATATTTATAATGGGGGAGGCTATGCATGTGTGGGGACAGGAGTTATACAAGGGAACCAAAAAAAAAAAAACACCAGAATTTATTTATTTAAAAAAGTGTATTAGTTCTTACATTTTTAAACTTCAGTCACCTTCAAAGTACTCTTCCATTAGATACAATAAACCTATTGAGACCTTTTTTCCACTGCTTAACAGTTTTTGAACTTGTCAATTTTGATGCCTTTTAGTGCTTCTGCCATTTTTTGTTTTGCCTCTTCCACGTTGGCAAAACATTTCCGTTTGAGGACTTTTTTTTATGGGGGAAGGATTGCTTGGGGCAAGATCAGATGAATATGGAAGGTAGAGCACAACAGTCATGCCATTCTAGTTGTTTTTTGTTTTGTTTTGTTTTGTTTTTTTGTCAAAAACTGCTGAACAGTCAGTGTGTTGTAGGCAGGTATAGTCATAAATGACCCATCATAAAATGTAAAAACATGTTGAAAGATTCTTTCAAAAATATTTCACAGCAGCCAAATGCAGCCTCTTACAACAATGCCAGCTAGTACACTGATAAAGATGGGTTCCTAGAACAATCACCTAGTCAGGGAAGCCTGTACTATAAGGGGCCCGCCCTCCAGGAGATAATTCTAGTTTTTGGGTCCCCCCTCGGTATGTGAACCTCTGTACCACTTTTGCTACTTTGCTGTGAACATAAAACCACCCTAAAAAACTAAAATCTTTACTATAGAAAATAAAAACAGTAAGCTGAAATTATTCCTAATAACAGACTTACTATTTTGTGTGGGTCCTCATATGACCCTGTTGAGGTTATTATTTCCAAGTTGCAGTTAAGGAAATTAAGGTTTAGTAACTTGCCCAGGGATAGTTAAGGAACAGAGAGAGACAGGGTTCCAGATAATGCATGTTAACTCCAAAGGCTGAACTCTTTAACCTAGGCTCACTTTCTGAGGCGGAATGGCAACAACAGGAGGTACAAAACCATTCCACAGTCACAACCACCCTTTACAAGAATTTTCCTGAGTCATCCCCAGGTCAATCATGTGTTCAGCACATTCTCACAAATGTGTTTAGTCTCTAGTCTCCTAAATGACTAGAAATTAAAGGCATAGGACTATGATGACTGGCCAATCACAGATAAATATAATAGTTAATATTAAGTACAGGTTAATGAAGAAACTACTTGGTGTTAGGAAATATTCTAATAGATATAATACTTAATATTTAAAGACCAATGTTTTCAGAGCACTCTAGAATTATTAATTAGACAAAGGTCAATGGGACTATTAACCTTCCAGCAGAAAACATAAACAAGTTAATGGAATCTAGTCTAACGTCATTCAATGTTAGTCATTTAACTCAAAGATATTACAAAATCAATCTTGTGACTTTCCACATCTAAGGACTGTATGATCCTTAGTTAAGAGTCTAAGAAGCCATAGGACAGTCAAATTCAAAATAACTAAGAGACTTCTATATTTCAACCACATAAAATATGAACATGATAAATATGAAATTCAAAGTTCTCTAACATGATGTTTCCTACCAAATTTTGTAAAATCTGATTATGTTCCTAATAGCTGTTTTGTATATAAATCATTTATTTTTTTTAAACACTCTGAGGTTTTTAAACCTCAGAACACGTTTTTCATCTCATCTCATGTTCATATTAAGTGATTATTGTTTTCTTTCTTACAAGTAAATTTCTAGTTTGCCTGTTCCCTCCTCCCATCCCCAAAATGGTAAACACTGGTCTCCACAAACCTCCCTTACCCCCACTTGAACCAAGACCACATTCAAAACAAATAAAACTCAACTGGTCATGACAAAAAGACTATATTCATATACTGATAACATCAGCATATCACTAAAACTACAAATTCAGAAAATTGAAATTACTAATGAAAAAAGCACATTCTATTCCGTTGAATTGTACAGAGCAGAACTCATATTTTAACCTGATATCAACAAGTTAATTCAAGTCCTGTGGCCATTGTTTGGTTTTATACATCTTAGGAGTTTACAGATAACTCTCTAAGAAGATTTTTAATTATTTGCATTAAAATGAGGCTCTTAGAAAAATAAAATGACATACAATATATAACAATATACAAATATAACTCAGCAAGAACTCCCACTTGTTCATGCTATCCTCAAAGGAAATAAAGTCTTCAATGCCTGCCCCATACACACCAGAGAGGCTCTGACTCAGTGGAGTGCTACTGCCCAAGAAACCCCTGCAAGGCAGCAGCAAGTCCAAGAAGGCCATGAGAATACTTCCTTCTGCTGGAGAGCTGTTCATCACATAGGTATTAGTAGCTACCTCCACTACCTAAATTTTTACAAAGAATGCATGTTATACTTTTATAGTTAGGAGAGATTTATTGTCATTTTTAACGTGGTAAATTTATGTGCTTTTGTTTTTGAGGAAACAAGATTTTAGAAATCCCTGCCTGAGAAATGTAACCTTAAATATATTAAATCCCACAAAAAGTAAATCAGTTACATTGTGAAGAGTTCCAGTCAAAAGCACAGAATCCCTGAACCAGTGAACACCATGTTTAAAGAGTTAAAAACTGTGTGCTTCTCCAAAGCTCTGTCTACAGAAAAAGCACTGTCCCTCTAACTAAACAATACCCGTAGTACAAACAAACAGCAGTAAGCCTAAACATTTGGTAAATCTTTTCTTACCCCTTCTTACTAAGTATAAAAAATATGTTCCCCTCTTGAGCAGACTCTCTGGACACAACTAAATGGTGATGACTTTTGAACGCAGACTGCTCTTCACTCATTTTTGCTATACACAGAGGGAAAATAAGCCATTCATTTGTAATCCAATCACAAATTTTTAATGAATGTAGCAACAGCATCAACCTTTTATCTTCTAACGGTAGATAAATTTGCTGTCCAGTAAAGTAGTCAGTAGGTAAATATGGCCATTAAACATGTGAAATATGGCTTCCTTGAACTGAGAAATGGTCTAAATATAAAATACTCACCAATTTATTAAGATATGAAAGAATATAAAATATTTCATTGATATTTTATATTACTTGTTGAAATATTTTTAATATGTTAGGTTAAATAATGCATATTATTAAAACTAACTGCACTTGTTCTTCTTACCTTAATATGGCTATCAGAAAATTTAGAATTACATGCAGAGTTTATATTTTATTACTGCTGGACAGTGCTAGTCTGTAAACTACTGATCATAGCTCTTACTAAACTATTCATATATCGAGCTTTCATACTTATACCATCATAAAATTTAGTCATTACAATAGCCTAACCAAACTTTCCTTCTCCCCCAATTTACAAAGTAAATTACATTCCGTTTCCTTCTTTTCTAATATGTTCATTCAATCTTAAAATTTTGAATAACCTTCACATCCTTCACTACCCCACCCCAACCAAGTTACTGGCTTTAAAAATATTCATTTTTTGTCTCTAATGACCATCACACTTAGAGACAGAAAGGCAGAAAATTTTTCCCAAAGGAGCCTCCAGATTATCTCTAAAAAGCAATATGTGGTAGTGTTAATAAAGGTTTAGTCTCTAGAATCAAGTAGCCCCAGCATTAGCACACCTCCCACTGTGCAAAGCACTACAGCTCAGTTCCGTGTTCTGTAACTAAAGTAGATACTATTAAGTTACTACTTATTATTAAATTGATATTTCATTTAAACATTTAATATTAAAATATCAATGCTGTAGGTTGTTGTGACATAGTATAAGCAAAGCATTTAGGACGGCACCTGGGACTTCGGTGCTAATAAATACTAGCTATTATTATCATCATTATTTTCTTTTTGTCCTGCTTCCTGAGGCTGCTCTACCAACAGGTTCTCTACTCAGTCAAGCCTGTAGCATATCAAATAGAATGTAAAGAAAAGAGAACAACAGACGGAGGCAGGGGTCCCCTGGAGCTGACCAAAACAAGAACCTCCACACACAAGAGCCCATAAGAAAGTCTACTGCATCACATAACAAAGATTCTTCATTATGAAAAATAGTCAAGCTAATTCAGGATTCTGGAAACAGTATCTTCAAGGGGGATAGAATAAATGTTCCCTAAGCTCCCCCTTATTCTTCTAGTCCCTATCAAGGTATCCAGCCCAGATGTTAAAACCTGGAACGTACTGACAATACTCATCAAGTCTAAAAACTGCAAATTCTCTGTGGCAGTTGACTTAGCTACTGACTCCTTACTGTACACCTAAAAAGTCAACAAGCTCCTGTCTACAGCTATTGGAGAGCCCAAGTTTAGACTTTCACTATATGGCAACCCAAATTTAAAAATGCATCCACTCACACCTGAAACTAATGTAGTACTGTATGTCAACTATATTTTCATAATAATATAATAATAAATCATCCTTTGGGGGGAAAAAATCTGTCCACTCCCACCTAAGTGCTCAAAAAGCAGAAAATGTATATGAAAAGGTCAAAATGAAGTCTTTATTCTTCTTTCTCTTCTGAATGCTTGTTTTTTCTTCATTATATTCCAAATAGCTGATTTGAGGCTTGGCTTCATCCACTCTACTATTGTTTCCTGGTAAATTGTTCCTTATTGTAATTAGTGTAAACTTCAATTCTGATTCGACCTTTTTTATGCTGTTGAGGTTCTCACTAAGTTCACTGAGAATCCTTATAACCAGTATCTTAAACTCTACATCTAGTAGATTGCTTGTCTCCATTTTGTTTCGTTCTTTTTCTGCAGTTTTGTTCTGTTCTTTCATTTGGGCCATGTTTCTTTGTCTCCTCATTTTGGCAGCCTCCCTGGGTTTGTTTCTATGTAGTAGATAGAGCTGCTATGATTCCATCTTAGTAGTGCTGCCTAATGTAGTAGGTGTCCTGTAGGGTCCAGTGTAACAGTCCCCTATTACCCAGGCTGGGTATACACCTCAAGGTGCATCCATCATGTGGGCTGTGTATACCCTCATGTTGTAGTTGAGCCTTGACTGCTATTGGCACATTCAAGATCAGCCACCACCTGTGTTCTGTCCAGGGTCACACAACATAAGCTACAAAGCTACAAAGCACTCTGCAAATGGCTGCTACTTGTGCTGGGCTTGGAGGTGCCCAGGAGAGGCCAGGCTGTGAACTGAGGCTGGCTGCTGCTACCGCTGGGCCTGAGGTCACTTAGTGAGAGGTATGGAGCTTGTTGAAGCCATATGCTGCTTGTTTGAGAGAATTTAGAAAGATCTGAAACATGAGTCAAGAGAAGCCACTTGAATGGAAAAGCCACTGAAAACCACTTGGGTGGACCTGAAAGTTGGGTGGGTCAGGACCTCAGGGAATCACTAGGATGGAGCAACCAGTGTGAGCCAGGTTGATGAAGTCTCAGATATGGTGCCTGCATCCTTGCTCTGTGGCTCTGTGGATGAGGGTTCAAAAAAGGTACAGGGGCTTCTGCCAGCACTCTGTCTGGAAAAATCTGCCCCCACCCCCCACCACCTCTCACCAATTCAGTTTCTCCCCATATGTCTCTCATGCCTTTCAATCTATTGCCCTGCTGGGAGTGAGTCTGAGTAAGTCTATGCATAGGTCCTTTCAGAGGAACTGCCTGGGACTCCAGAAGTTTCTGTCTTCCACAGCCTCAGTCCTCACTGGTTTTTATAGCCAGAGGTGCTGGAGACTTATCTTCCTGGCACTGGAACCCTGGGCTGCGGTGCCTGGTGTGGAGCTGGGACCCCTTGCTCCTAAGGTATACCTCCCAATTTTCAGATGCCTATGAGGGAGCTCCCATAAGATTGTCAGCTGGTTTCTGAAAAAGAACTTTGCAGACTAGAGGGGATTGGCAAGAAATATTCAGTCATGAAAACCAGGGACCTACAGCCAACACTGCTCTACCCAGCAAAGCTTTCATTTTGAATCAAAGGACAGATAAAGAGCTTCCCAGACAAGAAAAAGCTAAAGGAGTTCATCACCACCAAATCAGTATTATATGAAATGTTAAGTCTTCTTGAAGAACAAGGAAATTAAAAACATGAATAATAAAATGGCAATAGATACATACATATCAATAATTGAATATAAAAAACACAACAGACAAACAAGCAAAACAGAAACAGAATCAATGATACAGAGAATAATTTGATGGTTCCAAGATGGGAGGGGGGTTGGGAGAATGAAGGGATTAAGAAGTACAAATTGGTAGTTACAGAATAGTCATGGGATGTAAAGTACATCATAAGGAATAGAATAGCCAATGAACATACATGCATGACCCTTAAACATAGACAACAATGTGGGGAGTGCCTGAAGGAGCTGGGGGATGGCTTATGGAGGGGGACAAAGAGGGAAAAATTAGGACAACCATAATAGCATAAACAATAAAATATAAAAAACAAGGAAAAGAAAAGGTCAAATGCTCATTTTGTCACTTGTGGCATAACAAGTCTCATGGACTTAGAGGAGATTCAGGTGGGTAGCTCTTTAACTAAAGCCAAAATCTAGGTTAGCTAAATCTTTCATTATCCTTTTCATATTGTCACATATTATAGACATTTGTAAATAGTACATATTTTATTTCCTTCTACTCCAAATTAGACAGAAAGTATGTTAAAGGCAAGGACTATGTATCTTCCTGAATTCAAAAATTTACACGCCTAATTCCGACTTATTGAATACCCAAGTATTTGTCATGCTGATTAAATCTATAGTTATAAAAACAATACCATTTTCCCTGGCTTTGTGGCCCAGTTGGTTGAAACACTGGCCCACCGACCAAAAGGTTGCAGGTTCAGTTCTCAGTTGGGGCACCTACCTAGGTTGTAGGTTCAACAGTCAGGGCACACATCTAGGTTTCAGGTTCAATTCCCTGTCAGGGTGTATACAAGAAGCAATGAACAATGTTTCCCTCTCACAGCAATGATATTCTCTCTCTCTCTCTCTCTCTCTCTCTCTCTCTCTCTCTCTCTCTCTCACCCTTCCTCTCTAAAATCAATTAAAAAATCTTCAACTTCCGGCCAAGATGGAGGCTTAGGTGGACACACTGTGCCTCCTCGCACAACCAAAATTAAGGGCAAGAAAGATTTCGAAACAAGAGAACAACCAGAACTGATAGAAAATTGAACTGTATAGAAGTCCAACAACCATTCACCCAGACCGGTAAGAGGGGCAGAGTCAAGGCAGGAAAAAGTGGAGGGTGGCTGATCCAGGTGTGCAGGAAGCAGCAGCTGGCAGATCCCAGGCAGATAGGTGTCAGCTAGTGGACCCCAGGCACGGGTGGCAACAGTGCAGACCCAGTGAGGCCGCGCAAGGTGGCTGGCTGACCAGGTGGTCCCACATTCGCGTGCAGACAATCCAGGTGAAGGGGAAGCAGCAGAAGGGACTGGAATCCAAGAGAGAGAGGAGCAAGCGCCATTGTTCCCTCTCAGACCCCGCCCCCACGTACAGCCTCACTACCCAGCAACTGGGCTGCCCCGCCCTGGGGAACACCTAAGGCTCCGCCCCTCACTACATAACAGCCCCAACCAGACCAAAAAATAACCCACAAAAATGGCTCAAACGGGAGAACAAATCAAAGCTCCAGAGCCAATTCATCTAAGCGACCAAGAGATAGACAACCTATCAGATGCACAGTTCAAAGCCCTGGTGATCAGGATGCTCACAGAATTGGTTCATTTTGCTCACAAATTAGATGAACAAATGCAGGCTATAATAGGTGAAATGAAGGAAAACACACAGGGAACCAATAGTGATGGGAGGAAAACTGGGACTCAGATCAATGGAGTGGGCCAGAAGGAAGAAAGAAACAAACAAACAGAAAACAAGGAAGAAACAAGAATTCAAAAAAATGAGGAGAAGCTTAGGGACCTCCAGGACATCTTTAAACATCTCAACTTCCGAATTATAGGGGTACCAGAAGGGGAAGAAGAAGAGCAACAAGTGGAAAACTTATTTGAACAAATAATAAAGGAGAACTTCCCCAATCTGGCAAAGGAAAGAGACTTCCAGGAAGTCCAGGAAGCTCAGAGAGTCCCAAAGAAGTTGGACCCAAGGAAGAACACACCAAGGCACATTATAATTACATTACCCAAGATTAAAATGAAAGAGAGAATTCTAGAAGCAGCAAGGGATAAGGGGATAGTCACCTACAAAGGAGTTCCCATCAGACTGTCAGCTGATTTCTCAAAAGAGACCTTACAGGCAAGAAGAGGCTGGAAAGAGGTATTCCAAGTCATGAAAGTCAAAGACCTACATCCAAGATTGCTCTATCCAGCAAAGCTGTCATTTAGAATGGAAGGGAAGATAAAGTGCTTCTCAGATAAGGTCAAGTAAAAGGAGTTCATCATCACCAAGCCCTTATTATGTGAAATGTTAAAGGGACTTATCTAAGAAAAAGAAGATAAAAGATATGACAGTAAAAAGACAGCAAACTCACAGATATTAACAACCGCACCTAAAACAAAAGCAAACTAAGCAAACCACTACAACAGGAACAGAACAGAACGGAACCACACAAATGGAGATCACATGGATGGTTAGTAACAGGGTAGTAGGAGGAGGAGAGAGGGGGAAAAGGTACAGAGTACAAGAACCATAGATAGTAGGTAGAAAAGAGACAGGGGGAGGGCAAAAATAGTGTGGGAAATGTAGAAGCTAAAGAACTTATGACACATGGACATGAACTAAAGGGGAGGAATGTGGGTGGGAGGGGGTGTGGAGGGTAGAGGGGAATGATGGGGGAGAAATGGGACAACTGTAATAGCATAATCAATAAAATATATTTTTTAAAAAGTAAAAAAAATAAAGTAGAAAAAAGAAATCTTCAGGTGAGCATTAAAAAAAAAAAACACAATACTATTTACTTTGTGAAGTCCTCAGTTCTTAAAACATTTTTACATTAATTCATTTGATTCTCCCATCAGCCCTATAATTACATCAGAGACGTAGTCTCATTTTTTGTGAATTAACTGAAGCTCAGAAGTGTAAGTAACTAATTCAATATTATTCACTTTTGTATGTCTTCATAGGCAAGCTTTTAGTTCTAGACCATGCTGGGGCTCAGTGACAAGGCCAGAACTGCACTCACCATACAACACCACACCACACCAGACTCTTTCTTGGAGAGAATCAGCAGGGGAAGGGAGAAGATGAAGGACAGTGACAACAAGTTTTGATAATAAATGTATCAACAGTGTCTAAATAAAGTTAAATTGCCTTTCACATTTCACTTTTTCCTATCTTATTAAAATCACAAAGTTTTATTTTCCTTCCTAAAGTCTGTCTGTGTTGTTTCATCCTTATTCTCACATGATTAGTTGTACCTTCATCATCAAAATTAAAATCCATCTGAAATTTTACTTGCTATCTTCCCTCATATTTAAAAGCCAATCTATATTTTAAAAGTTATGCAATTTTGTTAATAGTTTCCTTATTCTGTCTTAATGAATGTGTTTTACCAATCATTTGAATTCACCAATATTCTCTGAAATGACTTTTGTTTAATTTTACTCCCTCTAAAAATAACTTACGATATAAGTTCACATTCTGCTGATATTCCCACTAGACTCATAAGAAGAGAACCAGCATTTTCTCTGTAAAGTAACTACGATGAACAATCAATCAACATTACCTGACATCCAAGTTCATAAAAAGCAAAGTTAACTTACTACCTATTGTCTATCACTCTTGAGTTCCTATTTAGAATGTCCTATAAACCTCCTATTTAATCAATGACAAGGTAATTCATGACTTTTCCTTATATGCTATAATAAGAAAGTTGGTCTAGATCTTTTTAATTTAAAATCTAAAGAGTTTCTTAGTCTGAGGATTTAAATTGAAGTTTATTTACCCTCTAAAGGTTGATTTATTATTTTAATGTACATATTTGCACCTTTTCTACCCAGTTTAACGTGAAGGTAAGAACCATGCATCTTTGTACCCTTATCATTTTGAACATGGTGCAATGCACATACAGGCATGCTTCATTTGTTTTTCTACCTGAAAGTGTTAAATTATTAACTTTTGCAAAAGACTCTTTCAAGTTCCTTATGTATGACTGAACAATAAATCATTACAATTTTGAATGAAAGTCTGGAAGGTAAGAATTCAAGTTATGTTATTATAGCCCCTGATCAATATAAAGCATAACTAACATTTGCAAACAAGACAGTAATTAACTGGGACAGGGAGACTGGCCCCAAACCTTGCTCTTAGCCACAGTTCTCCATTGCCCTTATAACCAATCCTTGACCAATGAACTGAAAACCAGACCTTAGAATTACCACATCCCTGGATCAGAAAGCTACAGGAAAGGAGAGTGAGCAGAGTACTAATATGAATGTGTATTTGACTTCTGATTTACTATAAGAAAACTTGCTCCAAAAATTAAGAGATTTGTCAATTTGTTTTAAACAAAGTTAATAGGCAATTCTATTAAAGTAAAATTTGGAGAAATTTTTTGTTAAATAGATGTAAGGTTTGAAGATAATTCCAGTGAACTTATAATGTCAACATTAGCTCAAATTTAGATTGAAAAATTATATCCCTATAATTAGTTTTAGCAGATGCCTGAGCCCTGGTAAAAATCACTAAACTGTGTTTGGAATAGCTATAAAATATAGATCTATATCTATAAAATTCAATGCAGAAATAAACTGACAAAAAATCATTTAACTGTAAAGTAAGAGGACTAAAAGGTTCCAGGAACTTCAATAGAGTCACATATAATAATCAAATCTGCATAAAGTCAGAAAACATAGCAATCCAGTTTTAAGTACCCTGAGCTTACCAAAACTTTTACAACTAAATTGAGTTACTTGGGGTGAGAGAAAGAGATGCAAAAGAGGATGAGGAACCTTTAAAAACACTTATTTTGACTAAATATGTAGCTACAATTACAGCTGCTCTGAAGTTTTTCTTGGAACTTCCCAAATAGACTTTTTTTAAAATCATAATAACCAACAGTAGTTGTAATAAACTGAAGAACTTGATAGAATGACATCTTCATAGTTAAAAGCTATTTTTTACTATAAATTTCTTCTCCCTAACCATGCCACCTATTTTATGTAACTATGAAACAAATCTATGACCCAAATTACAAATATGTATGATCCCAATAAACAACACATAAAATCCTTTGGTTAGTATTCCAAATATATTCCCTTATAGAATATTTAGTTTAAAAAATTACATCATATACCAACACAAGTGAAATATACAAATTTTAAGACCCATTTTTGTGTGATACTTTAGATAGGATCAGCATCTCAGTTAATTCCCTCAATAATTATTCATTAAAAGGGACAATTACTTAAAAATCACGAACTGATTCTGGTCCAAGATGTTGACACAGGAGCTCCTGAACTCACTTCCTCCCACAGACACACTGAATATACAACTAAACAGGAAACAAGTCCCACTGATAGAAATCCAGAAACTGGCTGAGCAACTACTACATATGAGGAAAAAGAGAAAAAAATGACATCAAACAGCAAGGAAAGGCTAAAACATTCTCATCACAACCCTACTCCCAATACAGGAACAGAATTAGGAGGGAATTCACAACTACTACCTTTTCCCTGAAGAGTGAAGGGTTTGGACCCAACATCTAGCACCCCAACTTTTAGGACTTCCATCGGAGGAATGTGCCCCCAAAACACCTCGCTCTGAAAGTTAATGAGGCAAGCATCCAGGAGACCCACAAGACTATACAGCAAACAAAAAAGAACTCACTATGACTAATCCCCAGCATTCAACTCAGAGGCAAGAAACAGAAATGCCCATCTCCCAGTGTTTCCCTGAAAAAGGCTATCTGCATAACTTAAAAGCTGCAGCCTGAGGGTCAGGCTTCTTATAGAAAACTGTTTAGCAGCTGAAATCCTCTCTGAAGATCAGGGAGACTAGAGGATGCCATCTTGAGTAACCCATCTACCTAAGCTTTTGCCTAGGCTCCAGGTACCCAGTATCTCCCTGAAAAGAGTTCACGCACATGTCTGGTGCCTGGATTTCAAAGCTGCTGCCTAGAGTACAAACCTCCTGATAACCCGGCTTGCATTCAGGTTCAAAATGAGTGCAGCAAAGTAGTTCTTAGTTGGCTATCTCACTAGGGCTCAACAGAAAGCAAACAGAAATACCCATCTCCTAGTCATTCCTTTACATACTTTAAAAGCAGCTGCCTGAGGATCAAGCTTCTAATTCAGTAAGCATCTAGGGACAGATGCATCCTGGAGAACAGGAAGCCATCTCTGCATTCTCCCTGTAGACTTCTCCAAATCACAAATACCTCCATGGACAGAGCTATACGCACATCTGGCACTTACCCAGGGCATACACCCCTTGATTGCCTAGTTCTGGTAGCAAGTGGGACTTGCTTTCATAAGTCTCATAAGACCATAGCAAAAAAAAAAAAAGCAACATTTCTTAAGTGGCTAACACCCAGGGCTCAGCACAGAGGGACTAGACAGAAATCCAGATCCCAGTCTTTCCTTCTACTTGCATAATTTAAAAGCTGATACCTGAGGGTCCAGCTTCCAATCACCCTGCATATAGATGCTAACTGGTCCTCCCCTTTTGGACACTGACAAGTCTTAGTATTCCCCTACTACTGAGAGTCACAAAGAAGACAACTTGGACAATCACAAATGTTTGAGAGACAAC